>JAODLM010000201.1:0-302419 GCA_036937905.1 Salvia rosmarinus
TGGAAAGTTTTAGCTGCATTTTATATATAAAACAATAAAAAGGGGAGAGAGAGAGAGAGGTGTGGGAAAGTAGAAGGGAGAGAGAGGTGAGAAGTGAGATGCCATGCTTTGAGCATGAAAAGAAATGCTAGCAGACATGAATAACAAGATTAGTGAGAGGTCTGGGAAGACCAGCAAAACAATTTTAAAAGGGCTTTTGTTGTTATTATAAAAGACAAGTGTTCTCGGTGTAGTTTGAGAGAGAGAGAGAGAGAGAGAGGCTTTAAGAAATGCGATATAATTATTATTTTTCTTTTTAATATATAGATTTGTTCTCAGGAATAGTATGTATTTCCTTTCGCATTTAAAGGAAAAGTAAAAATAAAAGAAACATTCTCAAGTTTGTATTTTGTTCCTTTTAACTTTTGTCTTCCTGTTAGATTTTGACGTCATGATTATATTTGTTAATGCGATGATTACAATAGCAATGGAATTTAGTTTTAAATTCTAACCACCTATAATGTCTCTAACATAGTACCTCCGAAGTTTGATTTTCACCCAACTATTTATATGCAGGATTGAATTTGATCATTTGCCGA
This sequence comes from Salvia rosmarinus, assembly GCA_036937905.1. Taxonomy (NCBI): domain Eukaryota; kingdom Viridiplantae; phylum Streptophyta; class Magnoliopsida; order Lamiales; family Lamiaceae; genus Salvia; species Salvia rosmarinus. The sequence goes on from JAODLM010000201.1 coordinate 579, forward strand.
ACATTTATTAAGTGTGATAGAATAGATTATAAAAATATATAGTTGAGTATTTGAAAAATAAGATGGTCACGTAAATTTATAATTGATTAATTTATGCATTTAAATTAATTAATTTAATATACTAATAGATTAACTTATAATTTTCATTTATTTATCATATCACACTTTATAAACGCATAGTGTAAGTATCGTATGATGCTTTTTAGCTCATAAAATTAACAGGCAAATCGGTAGGAAATTTTAATTTGTTATGGAGGGCAAACTGAATGTAGGATTTCGAAAAATTAATGAGTTTGGATGGTAATATATACACAAATACGAAATCAATTTCCTTCAAAAATAAAAAATAAAAATGAAAATCAATCTTGACCATTGATTTAGATAAGATTATGAATCAGATTATTTCATAGTTCTACACTAAGGATGATTTCTACCAGATGATGGAATAGAGCTTTCATTTGGGCCTATTTATTCATCATATAAATTATGTTCACATAACAATTTATATAATAAGTAATTAAAAGTTTAACAACATGCATATGCTAATAAATAGATGATTGACCACCTATCTAAAATTAGCAGGCATTTTATATATCGAGTGCAAGATATGAATTATTGATGTAGGTAGACGGTCAACAATTTTTTCATGCCATGGTATGCCATTAAGAGATGTATTTGTATATATAGTGAGCAATTTATTTACTTGTCTTTATAATTCATTTTACATGTATTAGAACGATATACCTTTACAAATTATAGATTGGACAATAATTAATGATCCATATTAAATTTTATATAATAGGGGATAAGACTTTTATCTAATCATCCTTTTATAAATATAAATAAGAGATAGAGACTAATAGTCTTACGAACTTAGTTCATTAGTTAAAAATTAATATATTTGAGATAAAACCAAAATTAAGTCATAACAATCAATTTTACTTTCTTTAGGATAACTTCTCTTGAAAACTATGTAAAAATTACTCGCTTGCCATGAACTTATCTCGATTAGTTAAATTAGCGTAATTGGACAGAATGAGGATCGAATCCTGCGATCATGATGTGTGAGTTCAGCCTCTTTAGGGTGAACTTGTAGCTAGATAAAGTCCTCTAGCTTTTTAATGAATCATATGATTCTGCTGCTTTCACTTCTTATATGATGGGTGTAGGGACTCTAGGAAGAGCTTTCCTTTGGAACAAGTTCTCACTAACCTAGATAACGAAAATGGAAATCACAACAATGTTAAATATATTTATAAATATGAGAAAGCAGCGTCGTTTAGGGGTGCCATGATTACATATCATGCTCTTTTGGGGGATCTGAAATGGGCCAAATGGACCAGGGACGGCCCACATAACCTTTTGTTTTGACTGTTTCGTGTAAAAATGTGTATGACCACTAAATTTTGCCTTTTTTCTTTCTCAAATAAACAAGAACCTTATTTATTATTTTCTGCAGCATAAGAAGCCTAGGGAGTGTAATGTGGGGACTAATTTATTTCACATTTCTGGATACCCAACTCCGATTTAATATTTGTTCAGATTATTAAATTCTGGTGGGCCTTTCATACAAGACTTCTTTCTATTTCGTCTTTTATTTCACATTTATATACTTATTTATGCAGTTGAGGAGGAAAAAAACAAAACAAAACAAAAACAATGGGATTGTATTTTAATTAAACAGTGAGCTACACGACCAGTGATTCATATTTTAGTTATTAATACACACTATGCGATTATTAATCATGCCGTATTATGCATTAAGATACATTCATAAATTAAAGGGAAGTTTTATACGGTATCCATTTTTATCCCTTAGAGCCTACAACCCACATATCTACATAGAAAAACTATTGCCTATTATATAAGAATATGACTTTATCTATTAAACATCGAAAATAGTGATCGCAAAATTCTCATAAATACCATATATATATATATCATATATATTGTGAAATCGTTTATTGTGAAACATGAGAATGAAAAATGATGAATTAGTTGTGAAATTAATGAATCTCAAAAACTACTAAATCCAAAAAAATTTTATCCTCATGAGATTCGAACCGGTGAAAAATTTTAAATTTTTGGATTGATAGCTTTCTAAGCGATGCATCAACTTTTATAATTCATTTGTTGATACAAAATTTTAAGGGTTTTAGTTCTCACGTTAAAATTAGTTCTTATTTGAAACTTACTTATATATATAAAGAGAGTGGTTATCGTGTGGACCGCACTATAATGTAAACATGAAGAAATATCAGCGATAAATCGATATGAATGACTTTAGATTCAATGCGTAAATTATGACTCAAATGCACTAATGCACAATTATATCGAGAAATGTGCATATAACTAGTTCAAATGCACACTAAAAATAATCATTAGATTTTCAAATATAATGGACATGATTTGTTATCATTTATGTATGTTAAGATTGGATGTATATGAATCAATTCCGATACACACACGCATACACACACACACATATATAGGGAGTGATTATTGTAAAAGTAAAACTCCTTAATGTATAACTACAACTCATGAAATTATCGTGAGCGTCTCATTTCGTTGTGTAAGTGTACGAATTGAGAAAATAAAATTCTATCTAAGATTGAGCTCAAGTATTAATTCATAGTAGGGTGATAAATTACTATAGATCTTCGTGACTTAGCACTACCAATAGTTTTATTTTATATTTTAAAATTAGTTTGTATTTGATACAATTCATATATATATATATATATATATATTACCCATTGCATGTTCTACTCTTTATAATAAAGAAATCCCTTGATTAATGTCTCAAATGAAACAGCAAAACTTGTGTACCATGTGAAATTATGACCATGAATTCCCCACTGGCACCAGCTTCAATGAAGTTTACCTTTTCAAAAGTCTCCGGGAGAAAAAGTCATTTAACTACTATTTGATTTATTGTTTTTGTGGTTGTGTTTATATGTTTTCTTCAGTTATTTTGTGTGCGGTGCAGCGTGAGAGAAAAAGATTCTATGGTTTTAAAGGAAAGATGAGGAAGGAATTGTTAGTATATTTGGTTTAAGAGGGACTTTACTTTTTCTGATATAAATTAGATAAATAAAATATATGATTGAGTATTTAAAAGATTAAATGATCAATCATGTTTAAAATTAATCATTTCATCAAAATACGCATAGCACTAACTTTATTATATTTAGATATCTATATCGCAACTCAAAATAAACACACTCTTTTAAGTGTTGTTGTAAGTTGAAAAAGTGTGGAAATTGTGGAAAGGGTTCATATGAGGCCATTCTTATTATGAAAATTGTGAGAATAATTGTAGTGCAGTGGTTTATATGTTCAGTGCATTAAATTATACGTGTCGTACACTGTGAATTCATGATATTACTAAGTGTATATCTGGGTTTTAATACATATGCACATTCATGTTATCATAGAACTGTAACTTAGACATTTAGTGTAGAGTTCTTAATGTTATATATATATAAAATTGGGAGACGAGACGATTGAGATTCAAATCTTTCGTCCTTTATCTTACAAGTCTCGTGGTTGAAAATTATATAAGTAGATTGTTTAACAATTAAAACGGTATTATAATTATATTAGCCTTTGGGCTTTAGTCGGCCCATGTCCAGTTATTTATGTGAATACCGGGCTTCCCATTTTCAGAGAGTCAACGGCAATTTACATTTTGCACGTTGCATCTCTAACTTAGAAAATTTCACTTTACACCATATCTCACACAAAAACTCCTATATATCCGTCAAAATGCGGTGCGGACAGACGAAATTATCGTTTTTCTTAAGATTTATATTGAAGAAAAGTATCGTTTATTTTTCTGTTGTAATTGATATCGTTTATATTGAAGAAAGTATCTTTTATTGAAAAGCATATAATTATTAACATACATACGGATGTCATGAGAACCATCTTCGATCGATCATGCACATAATTACCGTTAACCTTCGTGAAAGCATATAATTAAACCTTGAATGGTATACTATTCCCTCTCTCTCTCCACTCCACACACACAGTTTTAAAATGAAGGGGATGATGATATTTTAAAGACCAAGACCTTAACCATGTCTTTAAAGTGTCATATTTTGACACTGACACTTAGATGAGAAACTGTAAATAGTAATATATGTTTGCGTTGATTGAATAGAAATAACAGTAGTAACAGCTAAGCAATTGGTCAAATCAATTTATTTAGTAAAAAACTTTGGCCATTGTACCCAACTGCCCAAAGGCATAGTCTCTCTCATACATGTGTGTGATATATACATAAGCATGTGTAGACAGAATGAGGATCAGAAACAAGTTTATTGAACACAGTAAACAAACAATTCACTTTCAGAATAGAATTAAATAATCCATGAAGGCATGACTATGAGTTTTCCTCAGATTTATAGTTTGGTTCATTATTATATAACCAATAATTGTGGAATTGCTCTGTGATTATTAATTATTAGTTTATATAACATTAATTGCAACAATATTTAAGACTAGGAAAAGAAGATAAGACAAATCTGTTGTTTTGTCTAATACACGCTAATTCACCAATTTAAATTTTTATTATAAATGTTAATTAATATTTTTCTCGATTTTCATTTCATTGACGCTCATCATCATATAATTTTAGTTACATATTATATTATATGTGCATGCACCATGATATAAAACACTACTTTACACTTTTTTTTTCGAAATTGCTCAATAAGGATAATAAAATTTGCTTCCATCAAATTGTGATATATCCTCGAACATTACTACCAAGATAAAACTAGAGTTAATATAGAAAACTACACTATTAAAATAGGAAAAAGAAATTGTATCTATAGTTATAAATAACATTAAATTCTAACTATTTTTTGTGTTGAATATCGGATTTAATAACCTTAATAAAATTGATTTTAATATTAAAACATACACACAACCCATCCCGATACACAGTACACACCGCCGCTGTTTTCCATCGAATCGTGATGAAAACACGATTTCATGAAAATACGAAATCGTAGAACAGTGTAAAATGTACTATTATCGTGTACCAATGCATTTTATACTATCATACAATTTTGAGACGACCATTACTAATAATGTAAAATAAATTGTTGCATGATTTTGTGATCACATGAAATCGTGTAACAATGTATTTTACCATATAAGATTAGAATATTATGGTAAGAATGACTAGCATTTCATACTTTTCATAGGAATGATTATTTTCTCTCTTTTTATAATCAAATAGGCCATATATATTAAGTTGCCTCAAAAACTATGCCCAATTAAAATATTAAAACTAAATCCTACAATTGTTAAACGACACACCTGTTACACCTAATCTTTTTCTTATTTTTATCAATTAAATACAAAATTTAAAGGTCTGTACGCGATATGATGGACTCACCTCAAGGCTGACGCCGTCGTTAATTATTTTACCAATAGGTCAACACACATATAACACTCAAAGTTAATTCCAATGAATGTTCCTTTGTCCGGATTATCCTTGAATTACAAAAGACCAGTTTTACCATCCTAAATAAATATATGTTGTCTCTATAACACTTTGAATCTGTTCGAAGGAGAAAAAGAAGTCCATAGCGTTTTAGCAATTAACCTACAATTATAATCTTGCATATATAGTCGCACTCATCAAAACCCTCCCAAATGCCAAAATCAATATCTTAAACTTGACCAATCATCGATCTTCATCTTTCTGTATCATATTATGATGTCTTAAACACTACATCTGACTAAATGTACTTATTTAGAGATGTGTAAGAGGTGTTTGTCTGAGCTTATAACCTCCCCAAAACGAACATAAATTTTTTAACGAATATAATGTTTTGGGGCTTATAAGCTCAGTCAAACAATTAATGCGCATATAAAGTATGTTGCGGTGGCATCTATAGTTAAGGCAATTCAATCAAGAGGTCAGGTATACTTGTTGCATCGGAATGCATGGTGCATCAACCTTAATCAAATCTTAATTATGATCAATAAACTAAATTAACAAAGTATCATAAATTTTAATTGGGAATTGGTGAAACCTAATTATGGTAGATGCACGTACATCCGGATATATATACAAATTTTGCCTTCAGTTATATAGTGTTATTTGTTATATCTTTATGTTAATATCTTGTTCTCGGTTACTCCGATCTTGCAGGATTGGGCTATATCATAATCATGCCATCTGTAATTTGAAACTTGTCTAATTTCGTAACAGCCACAAAATAAAAATTAAATTGACTTTTGCCACAAGAATAAAGTGAAACTTTGAATATATGATTGAAATTAAAATTTGCATGTATAATATATAGTGAGGGTGAGCAGAATTGCATGAAGAGTCCATTTAATGTAAAATTACAATCTCTAAGCCCTTCATTTGTCTTTCTTACTACATTTATCTCTACAATCATCACATCACTTACTGTCTCTGCCATGTTTGGTTTGGTTGGTGAAGGAATAACTCTCTCCCTCTCTCATTCCCGACTCGGGTTGTTTTATCTTTCTCAATCCATTTTCTTCACGATTTCTTTTTTAAGAACAATTGTTGGTAGTCAATATAACTGAGCAAATGGGACACATACATACAGTTAAAAGCTCTTCTGGAAAAATGTACGTCTTTCAATAACAGAAGTACTCTCACCATTGAATTAACTTTTCAGCTGGCTCATCTGTTTGATCATTTACTTCTGACGTTGAACCCCATAGCAAAGTAATTAATCTGTTCAACGTCAGAATTATAAAGGAAGAAAACGAGTCAAACATAAAATTTTCTTTTCTTCTTGAAATAAAGAAATCTAGCTTATTTAATTTTTCATCATGCTTTTCTGTGATATAGCAACGTTCTAACGAGGATAATCATTTATATTTGTTCAATCCATTTCCCAGAGGCATGAAGGAAAAGGGTCAGATGCATTAACTATGCCAATTGTGCTGCATGAATTTTGCATTATTAGAGTTAATTTATATATAAAACTGACACTACAATAAAATGTTGGATTATTGGCATAAATCACATGACTTTGAACACATTTGGTTTTCTCACTAATTTTAAAATTATCACAAAATACATAAACTTAATCACTTTAGTGATTTACCATGATTCAAATTCAGACCAAATTAGATCGACTTGACATCTAAGAAATTTACTATGAGAAAAAATGTTAGTGATGTAAGCGACATCGTAGAGATGACATAAAACATTATCGTTCCATCAAAATAAATCAGATTTTTGATTTCTATAATTCATTGTGTCAATCCTCATTACAAAATCAAGTCTTCTAGTTTGTTTAATCTTACGGTTCCGGATGTGATCAAAACAATCGATATCCTCTCTCTCGGTATCGTTTATATCCGACCATTTTATCTATGATAAACTTTCGTGATGTCAAGTTAGATTTAATTTACTTAAATTTGAAATCGTGATAAAATCACTAAAGTGATTAAGTTTGTATAATTTGTGACAATTTTTAAAGTTTGTGGTAAAATTAAAATGAATCAAAGATGATATAATTTATGCAAATAACCTAAAATGTCCTATAATGTCATAATTTAACAAGAATTCTAGGCTTTATAAATGTTACTAAATAAAATTGTGACATGTTGTGATGGGTAGTTATTATGTGTCACAAAAGTAAAGAATGTCACAAAATTTATTGACATCTGAAGGTGTATTAATTTTTAAGTAACAAAATTTACTTATATTTTATATATAATAAAGTATATAGATAAATGTGCGAATGTAACTAAATTTTATTAAGGATATAATATATTTTATGACACTTGATGACACTACTAGACAATTTTGTTGCACCTCTAATTTTTATCCAAAATGCTTAATAGATACCAGATAAGAAATATATCTAGTTACGAAAAAAGAATGTTGAATCTTAATTATATTACAAATTAATATTTTGTCTTATGTATGTACGCATGCCATGCGTATGATGTAACTTTAAAATATAGTAAAGCATGAAATAAAATAAAAACTGCAATCTTCGAGACGTTGGAATGGCAATATTTCTTAATTTGTAGATGGTTTCAAAGGAAAAGTTAAAAATAAGGCTGATGTTGCACAGTGGATTAGTGCGAAAATAATAATAATAATAATAATAATAATAATAATAATAATAATAATAATAATAATAATAATAATAATAATAATAATAATAATAATAATAATAATTGATAAATCATATCGTTAGTATCGAGATTTAGAAAGCGATAAAACGGGGAGTTTTTCGTGGTTCGATCAGAAATCGGATCTACGTCCGGAGGTGATGATCCTCAAGATGTTCACTATAATTGTATTACAATGAGTATCTAAAGACTCTAGTGTTGATAATTTTGCTAACCTTTACCTTCAATCTAACTCCTATTTATACATAAGCGTAGACCTTATGTGAATCTTGAATGGCGACTCACGATCATACATGTGACCATGATCTTAGCTAATTGTCCATGATTTCCACGTTACCTCTCTGCGCCTTGACTCGTCTTTAATTAGGGTTTGGAGGTGTGTTTGGGCGTAACGAGTAGGCGACATTAGGTCGGGCCAGCTCGTTTGGGCTGTAGTGGGCGAGAGGTTGGGCCATATCTATCATAGCCACAGAAAAGTCGAGGAATAGCATCGGTGAAGGCGAGAATGTGCTTTAGGCGGGATGTTGCTTAGGTGAAGTTGTTTGTTGAAGGTTCTCGATCTCTTCTTTGCAAAAGGCGAATTATGACACGGATGGCAGTGCATGTATAGGTTACACGATGTTTGATGCAGGCGGCTTTCTTACGGAGGATCGAGGTCAGGCGAAGGAGAATCTCTTGTAGGGCGTTCGTTGGCGAAGCAGGTGCGATTTGGGTGGCTCTGCTTGAAGGAAGCGAGGCACGACACGAGCAGCTCTTGAAGGAAAACCGAGGTTAAACTGTATGGCTCTGCCTACGGAGGGCGTCGGTCCACGAATGCTTCGCGGGTGAAGAGGACATGGGCGTGGTCAGGGTCGAGCTCAATGTAATCATTACGTGATCGGTGGCGATCTGCTTACCATATAATCGTCATCGCGCGAGGCGGTGGTTGGCGCTCGAGCAGTCTGTGCGTCGACTACATCAATCGCGAGATAGGCGCGTGTGACAAATGAAGCGATAGCTTTTAGCGCCATTAGTCCTATAAATAGGTCCAAATGAGGCAATGTTCATTTTCTTCTTGACGCGATTCGAGAACATCTTGTAGAAATTCCTAATTCATCCTTTAAACTTTGTTGAAGAAGTTGGATATCTCGCTCATAAAAAATAAGTATGTATTCTTCGTCTACCATTCCTCTTCTCGCTCGATAATTACGGTTCGGTTTGGGTTAACGATTCGATGTGAAGGACTATATGTGCCATAACGCTTAGGTAAATCCATAGGACTTAGTTCTAGGGTTCCGGTGTCATCGGTATGGGACGGCCTCGAGGATTGGCTTGGCGGAGTCGGACTCTAACGGCAGGAGGGCTTTTGGAGATTACGAGATACCATATTAGGAGGATGCATGGTGGTGCCTGAAACCCATGATAGGCGATGGCCCTCAGGAGGATTTATTACCATATTTGTAGATAGCTTGATAGGCTGGGCTTGGTTTTTTGCCCTATTTAACTTTCAAGAATATTTTGGATCCCGTATACGTGACCTCGAATTCTATTAGGTGGGTGGTTGGGCTAGGGCTGTTATGGCATAGGCGAGGAGTTTTCCTTTGAAGTCTTGATCGTTTTTAGCATCAAGTCATAGGAAGGTGTATTATCGTCACCTACTTTGAAGTTTAAGATAAGCGTCCTCGAAGGTGTCTCGTTGGCAAAATAGATATTTCTTCTGGGTGAGGACATCAGGGTATGAGTGGCCTCGATGCGATGAAGGGTAGCGAGCCCAAGTTTTGTGCTCTTTTACGTGTCTGTCTAGGTCAGATCGAGTCTTTTGTGTCTTTCTTGTTGTGTTTTGTGTGCGGGAGGACACATTGGTCCGAGGGAACAAGGCGGGCGAAATGGGCAGAAGGAGTGGAACTTGCTTGGCGGGTGAATGAGATCGATGCCTCGAGGGCAGAGGCTTAGCTGCACAGGCTTCAAACCCGATGGCTGTTGGTTTCCGGCGTGACCTCGCTTCTGAGACCGCCTGAAGTTCAATCTCCGGAAGGGTAGCCTCTTGGGCGGCGGAGTAAAGCGGCAAAGACCGAGAAGAAGAGGAGGCGAGAGGAGGGGAGAGAGGTGATGGGCAAGATCGCGAGATGGGGTGGATCTCGCTAAATCCGAAAGGATCGCTCGAGCCAATCCAAATCCGGAGGAGATCATCCCAGATCCATCAGGCGAGGAAAGAGTGCCGATCGGAAAGGAAACCTAAGGTCTTCCGCCGATGGGCTATCACCATCGCGGATCCTCTCGGCCTATATATATAGGATGAATCGCGACATGCGTATCATAGTCTCTTCGCCTGCATCTTATTATTCACCATCACATCACATACATTAAGTCCTTGGAGCAAACACTTTATTTGCTATTTGTATGTTTCGGTGACCTTTGGGCTCGCCGTTTCTATTCGTTTAATTAATAGTAAGTTGGTTCCGTTTAATTATGGTTTCATTAAGCATTGCATGTTTATTTATTTTATGTCTAGCTAAGTCTTTATTACGGTTTGGGCGTGACTAAGTGGAGCATGATTAATATAACTCGAGAGGTCAAGTAGAGCATTACGATGCTGCATGCGTGTGTTCGAAGCACTAGGTCTGGACAATATATAACAACCAAACTCGATGTGTTAGTTGCAAATAACATAGTGGGTAAGGAGGGTTGCAAGTAATAATTGGATTAAGGTGTCGGGTGTCCGCCCCAAATAATCTGACGGGTGTGGGCGAGTTGGAGTAGTTATAGCGGTGCCTTTGCGATACAGGTCCATCTAGATCATAACTTGCTGTGGGTTTACATGTCTTGAGGTGTCCTCGATGCGTGGGCATTACAGGTTAGATAGTTTGCATAGGGTGTCCTGCCTTCTTTACATAGAAAGGATAGATTTGGAGGGTGCGTCGTGGGCGTGACGGCGTGACAACGAGGTCATGACGTATGTCTCTTATAAGGTTGATGCGTGTCATGTAGAAAACCTTGCACTAGGACCGAGTATTAATCGTCTTCACGAGTTGTTGCCAAGCGACTCGTCTTATTATTTGCTATTCCTTTTAGTTTGTTTGAGGTTACTTTAGTCTTATCTATAGTGATCAGATAATTACACCTCTCGTCCTTTTAAGTGACATCGTGACAGGAGATTGCTACGCAACTCCTAGTGGGATCGACCTATACTTATCTGGCTCGCTGTGATGGGCAATAGGTTATAAATTTATTTTGAGCAGCTAAGCGCGGTGATGTCGAGTGGCGCCGTTCGGGGATTCGCATTCGATAGTATCTCTATTCTTGAATTTATATTGCTTTCTTTATTGTATGCTACGACCTAACCTTGCGGGAAGGCGGAGGACTTTTATGCGATCGAGATCGAAAAGCACGCAAGGCGGAGGAGAGCGGCGATGCGGAGGCACGACAAGGCTGCGAGGCGGCTAATCGAGAAGAACCCGGAGGCGATACGATGGGTGAACAACGCAAGTAAGCGGACATTAAGAAATGGTGTTCCCCAACGCGAACACGAGGCAGCGGGCATCACTTTGCCCGATCAATGACAGCGGGAGATGAAGCATTCCTTCATCCAATCCTCCTCGATTCGGTGACATGCGGGAGGATCCCAAAGGCATTCTGAATTTCGAGATGGCGTGTGGGACTATCGCGCGATGAAAATCTTGGAGAGTATGTGAGATTAGTGTCTTCCGCCTCTGCATGATGGGGCAAGAGAATGGCTCACACCTTGCCGGTTGGAAGTGTGACCACGTGGGCACAACGTGAGAAGTTCCTCGAGAAGTACTTTCACGCGCCGTATTGAACATGAGGAAAAGGATAAGCGACATCAAAATCGGCGGGAGAGACCTTTATGATTCTTGGGAAGGTTTAAGCATTGCGAGTGAAATGCCCTCAACATCAAATTCGGATCATGATCGATCAATATTTCATGGCGGGTTGAGGCCGAGAGAAAATTGGGTGAATCCGACTTGTGGAGGATCAATCTGAATAAAGTTCCAGTGAGGCCTTTAGGCGTGGGCGAGATGGCAGAAAGCAGAGACGAAGGAGGAGAAGTTAGAAGCAGCTGCGCTACTTCTTCAAGTGGAGACCAAGTGGATAAACTCGTAACCTATTCGACAAGTTCATAACCAACTCGGGATCGGGACCGGGACGGGCAGGCAAAGAAGCTAAAGTTTGCAATATGCGCTGTTGACACATCCCGGATCGATGCCCGTTGTTTGAAGAAGAAGAAGTCGATCGGTGGGTCGAGAATGGTAATGGGTGTCTGACGGAGGAGATATGATCAACTCTCGGACCTACCAGGGATGGAGGAACCACGAAAACTTTGGGTGGTCAACAACGGCAAGAGGCGGGACAACAACGCTGATGCGGAGGCGGGACAACAATAGCCATCTGAAATAATCAGGTGACCAAGCGGTGGGCCATCGTTGGCGAACTTGCACCACTATGGCGACGAAAATGTGAAGGCTCAACAAGAGGCGAGAAATTCAAGGTCGAGACAGAGGAGCCCTCAGGCCTGGGAACCAAGTTTCCCAATTGACGCCGTGCAGCGTCTTGAGAAGAAGCGAAATTTACCTCCTCAGTAGAGGTAAGCAGAGTTAAGTTGAATCTTGTAGCCACGAGAAGTGGGAAGAAGCTGCCGAGAGAAAGTTTTCATGCTAAGGGACGGCCTTGAGACATGCACGAGTGGAAGATCTCACGAACACAATGGTCGAGATGAGATGATCAGAGGAGCGCCTAAGAAAAAGCGAGGAAAAAGAAGAGGCAATCATTGGCCACCTATGTCAAACCTAATCCAGGTTTACCTCCCTTTCGGCAGATTGGCGAAAGCGAGAGAGGAAGAAATGGCGAGATGTATCGCGTGTTTGAGAAGGTGGAAATTAATATACCGCTCGTCTTTGCTGCAGGGCACGATGCGAAATGGGCAAGTTCATGAAAGAATTGTGCGAGAAAGGTGAAATCAAAGATGATGCAAAATTCCAAGTGGGAGAAAATGTATCCAGCAGTCTTGCGGTAGTGCGAAAGTGTGGAGATCGAGGATGTTTTCATTCCTGCGTAATAAACATCTGAGGATCGAAAGGGCCATCTTTGGTTTGGGGCATCTATAAGCGTCATGCCCTTGTCGATGTTCGATGAATTAAAGGTGGGAACCACGAAACCAACACAGTGGTTATCGATTAGCGAGACGGGTCAGCGTTTATCAGGAAGGAATCGCGAAGATGTATTGGTCAGTGGAGGAACTCATATTTCGGCGGACCTACGTTTTGGATATGGGCACGATGGGTAACAAATCCTCGATTATGCTCTTGGGTCGACCATTCATGAAGGCGGCGGGACCGAGGATCGATTGCGACAGGCGAGTTATCTTGTGTCGGCGGCGAGATGGTGACCTTGACATCTTGAGGCCGTGGGCATCAGATTGATATTGAGGTAGTGAATTCATTGATCACATTGAACCCATGGTGGGAGACATCACGCGAGATAGGTTTACAAGATCCATTTGGATGCGCAATTGAAAGTGGTCTTAAGGAAGGAGACACTCGAGGAGAAGCGACTTCGGACAATGTCGGGAGGCCTCTTTTTTGCGGAGAGCAGAGGGACTCAGTGGTCGATATGCGAGAACATGCCCAGGCGAAGGAAGAAGAAAAGCTCGTTCCATCCTTGGGAGCACGAAACTCGAGCTAAAGACTCTTCGCCACAGAGTACATCTTTCTAGGGAAGGCGACACCTTGCCGTGATCATCAATGCTAAACTCGGTCAGAGTCGGGAGGCGTAAGTGTTATCAGGCGTCTGAGGAAGCTATTGGATGGACATTGGCGACATCAAGGGCATCGACCCTTCCATATGCGTTCACAATATTCGATGGAAGAAGAAGCCGAACCGATCGCGATCAACAAGGAAGTTGAACCCGACTATGAAGGAGGTAGTCGTGAAGGAGATCTTGAAGCTTCTCGACTTGGGCATCATATATCCGTGTCGACGATAAATGGGTCACCCGATTACCGTCGTGCCCGAAGTCGAGGCATTGGTGGTGAAAAGCGAAAGGAGGCGATCAACAAGGCTCCAAGCAGGTTGGAGAATGTGTATTGACTATCAGCTCAACCGGTGACGAAAGATCACTTCCATTACCTTTCATTGACGAGATCTTTGGAAAGGTTAGGCGAAACAAATTCTTTTGTTTTTAGGCGGACTTCAACTACATGCGGATATGGGTTGCCAAGGTGATCGAGATAAAACTACTTTCACATGCCCGTTCGGGACATTTGCCTGAAGAATGCCTTCGACATGTAATGCCAGGGACATTTCGCGATGCATGATGAGCTCTTCTCGGACCTATTGGAGAAATGCATCGAGGTCTTTATGGACGACTTTACCGTCATGGGGAATCATTCGATGAGTGCTTGACAAATTTGGAGTAGTCCTACGGAGATGTGTCGAAAAGAATTTGATCTAAATTATGAAATGTCATTTCATGGTACAAGAAGGGTTGTTCTTGGGCGCGTGGTGTGCGAAGAGGATAAAAGTAGATAGAGCTAAAGTAGAGATCATGTTGCCTATCCGAACCGATGAAAGCAAGTCGGAGGTTTCTGGGCCTGGGTTCTACGAAGATTTGTGAAGGACTTATAAGATCGCCCGACCCTGACACACTACTCGAATGATGTACCATGGGAATTCGATGAAGAATGTAAGATAGCTTTTGAAACTACGAAGAATAACTTAATTTCGTACCGATCATTCAACCCGATTGGGGCATGCGTTTGAAGTTATGTGCGATCTGGCGGAGTGCAGCAGTGGGGCCGTCTTGGGACAACGAAGAGGAAAGGAAAGTCTGCTATACTATGCCTCAAGAACTCTGATGCAGCCCAATGCAACTCTGACCGCCAGAAAGAGCTCTTGGCGGTCGTCTTTGCTTGAAAATTTCGATCATATCTCGTGGGGCGAGACAATCGTCTACACGATCATGCTACGAGATACACGATGGCCAGAAGGGTCAGCTACGACTAATCGGATGGATCTTGCTTCTAAGAGTTCGATGTAGAAATCAAAGCAAAGTGGAGCACAAAACCTTGTGGCCGACCACTTGAGTAGGATATTGAAGGAGAGACCGGTGCCCATTGCAGAGACATTCCACGAAGAACATTCTTCATTTAGGGCACGGAGTTCGAGCCATGGTATCTGTTGGTGAATTACAAAACCAGGAGAACTCCTGTTGGGCTCTACGTATCAAAGAAACAAGATCAAGCGGGTATCGAACCTACATATGGGATGAACCTACTTATGGAGGAAGTGTCTTGACCAAGTCTGCTGACGTTGCGTGCGGCGAGATCAAAGATATCTGAATCATTGCCACTCAAAGAATGTGGAGATCATTTTGGCACAGAGGACGGGAGAAAGGTCTTGAGCAGTGATTCTTCGGCCGATATTCAATGCTTATGTGTGTAGCAATGCGAAAGAGTGTCGACAAGAAGGAAATATCACAAGAGGAATGAGATGCCCATGATACCTATCCCCAGTCGAAATCTTTGATGTATGGGGATGGACTTTATGGGACCATTACCGAGCTCGAGGGCACGTACATCTTGCTTGCGGTGGATTATGTCCGAAATGGGTTGAGGCAAGCGAGAGTGCCACTAATGACTGAGGTAGTTTGAACTTTTCTAAAGCTAATATCTTCACGAGTTCGGCGTGCCCGCGATTATCGATCGAGGAACCCGTTTACGCACTACTATCACCAAATTGTTGAAAAATACGGTGTAACCTCGTGTGACTACTACCATCCATGAGGCTAATGGGCGCGGAGTTGTCAACAGAATAATCGAAGACTATATTGAGGAAGGTAGTGGGACCTACTGGTGGGGCTGGAGCACTCGTCTTGATAGTATGGGCATACAAAGCTGCATCAAGACCCCTTGGGCATGTCACCATAATTGTGTTTGGTAAGATGTGTCGTTTACGGTGGAACTAGAGCCGAGGCATTTGGGCGGTGAACAAGCTCAACTTTGATTGGGACCGTGATGGCAGTAGAAAGCTTGACTTCAGGCGGAAGAAATAAGGCTGAGGCCTATGTGATGCCGTTCTATATAAAGAAAGACTAAAGAAGGCACATGATCGTCTTATCAAAGCCAGTCGTTGACGAGGGCATTGGTGCTTTTATACCGAGTCTCGATTCAAGTTGATGTCGAGACTAACAAGCAGTGGTGCGGACCATATGAGTAAAACTCAATTTCGAATGGGTACTCGGTCGCGGACCTAAAGGCGAAGAAGATCTTCAGGTCGATGGACAGCGTCGAAGGTTTACTATGGGCATCACGAGGTAGATCCGGGGAATTGCATCGGTGCAAGCCTCGGCGGGAAGAGTAATAAAGTGCAGTCGAGCCAGCGATAACAATGGCGGGAGGCAACTGGTATTTTATTTGCTTTCGTTGTTGTTTTCTCTTTTGTTTTTGTTTTTGCCCCGTTTCGTGTGGTGTTGTGTTGGTCAATCTCGGGAGCAGTTGTGATCATGATCGAAGAGGCAAGATGAGGCGCTAGACATTCGCCGTGGCGAGAGGGTGAGTTAGGAACAAGTGGCGGGGTTGTCGGGAGAAAGGACGTGCGTCTCTTATAGCTCCATAATTACCTCACGTCGCCTCAACCTCGCAAATTCCTCCTCTGAGCTTAAGAAGAACCCATCCTTTTCAAAAAATGGCGTAGTAAACCGAGCCAAAACCACCACAAAAGCTTCGATTCCTCTGCAGACAAAGACCACCAGCTCGAGCGAAATGGCGACCCTGAGGACTCTACTACCCCGAAATACAGAGCCCATCTTGGTTAACTCAGGGACTGCGAGAAAATAATGAGAGAAACACCCTCTCCCGTAAAGGCGGCGAGGAGGACCAGGAGGGCAGTGAGGAAGAAGAGCAGGCCACTAGGAGAGGCTGTCCCGGCGACGGAGAAGGAAGATACCTGCGAGGCGGAAGAGTCTACCTCGAGACGAAGGCAATTGGAGCCCTCGAGAAGAAAGCGAAGAAAAGAAGAAACCCGAGAGACTCGAGACACCCCACCACCAGAAGGAATCAGTCCTCTCACCTCTGAGGAAGAGAACCAGAGTGCTGCGAAGATGGCATCACCTCCGAAAAAGGAAAGCCGTCGACCACGGAGGCCACCGGGGTTCAACACCACCAGCGATGAGGGCATTGTAAAGCCCAGGCAGAGACATGGAGGTCTTTGGAGAGTGCAGGGGTTAAGGATGAGGTGAAAAGTTTTTCGCAAGGATTGGATGGGGAGCGTTTTGGAATGGCCGGGGCAATACATCACATTGGCGAGGGTTTATTAAACTCTCGAAATAAAGAACCAGGCAAAGTGGTGGACCGAGTGCATCAAATTTAAGGCGATGGACAGGAACTGGTTCTCTGTGAGCGACTTGCTGCACCACAGGCATTACGAAGTGTTTGAGGCGAAGACCACGAGTATAAGGAGGCTTTCACCTCGTCCCCTAGCACCAGGTGAGGTGGAATGAAAATGGTCATCGATTGGTTTGGGCACAACATTGATGGGGATACACTAAAGCGATGAATTTGAGGAGCCGCTGCATGTGCCATCGCCTCATGTCTTACAATTTTTCGGGAAGGTAGGCAACTCCATCTCGGCGGGGAGTTGTTTGATACGTGGTGCATGTGGCATGGCCACAAGATCAATTCGCGCGTTTGCAGCAGCCAAGAGGACATCTGACTCGTCCTAGCGGAGGATCTCCTTTGGTGGCCGTCTTGGCCACAAAGGCGAAAGTATTGAAGAGCGAATACCGATCGGAGGTAGAGCCAGGTATGATAAGCGCGCATTTTACGTTTATAGTTGATATTTGAATATGAGTTTAGCTCGTTTAATTGCGTTTATGTATTGATTCTTAATGTTTATCTATTTAGAAGATATTGCTCTTGGGTGTTCCTTGACTTTTGTAGGTTTATATGTTGATAATCGAAGCAGGAGCCTTGCGAGCAAATGATACAATCTGCCATGATTCTAGCGACCAGCCTAGCGGTCGCTGGCGGCACCTAGAAACAGCGAGACCCGCAAGCGCGACCGCAACCTCGTGCCGGGCGAAGCTGGCGAAGAACTCAGCGGGCGATTTCTCGCGGACGGTCGGAATTGCTAGCGACGCTAGCCCGTCGCGGTGCCATGCGGCGCGAGGTCGGCAGCGAAGAAGCGGGGAGATGGCTGCGGTCGAGCTAGCGACGCTGATCATGCGGCGCGGCAGGCGCAAATGGGGTTTCCACCTTTTCTATAAATAGGGAAAGCCCTTGCGCCTAACACGCCTGGGCGCGACTCGTTTTATTGATTTTCCTCGGTTTTCAGACTTTTAGTCTTTAATCTTCTTTTAGCTTAATTCTAGTATTGTTTTACGTTGTTCAGCTTAGTTTATCGTTTCGTTATCGATCGGAGCGTTTTGTCAATCGTTTTCGTTGTTTTCCGTTCGTTCGCTTGGGATTGGATTCAAGACCAACCATTGTTCATCAACGCTTCCCTACGGGTTTTATATATTTAATTTCCGTTTTATGGTTAAATCGTATTTCATTCCGTTTATTATTGCAGCTAGTTTTCGTTCTAATCCTAGGGTTTGCATGATTATCCTATATGTTGTGATTCGCTATTGTTATTTACCTTCGGGCATTGATTCATGATTCGATTGGGCTTATTTATATGTGTTGATTCGATCAATCTTGATGCATATCTAGTTGTCGGTTAATTACGTAATTGTATTAATTGTCGATCGTTATCGAATGCATGATCTGAATGAGCTTGAGTAATGGCGAGATAGGACATTCGTAGGAATCATATTCTTAGTTATCCTTTTGGGTTGCTTATTTTCCTCTAGAGGCGTAGCTGTGATAGGAAAATTAGTAATCAGCTACCATTTAATAAATGGCGAAGTTGTTGGTTATATATGTGATCTTGTCTTATGCGGATTAAAGCGGTTAATAATAAGCGGGATAAACATCGTTGTGGATAGGATTGGTGCATCCAGGGTTAGTATTTCTCCATAGTTATCTTTATGATTTTATTGCTTTATTTATATTTCCTTGTTCTGCTTTGGATTAATTTAGAAGCCCTTAAACCTCTCACCAAATTACGTGCTTGGATAATGATGAATTGTCGTTGAGCTAGCTTCTATGTTTTCATGATCTGATCTCGTGGATACGATGCTTACACCTATACTTACCACTTTGCGTGTGAAAAGGGCGATCAAATTTTAGGCGCCGTTCGGGTTGTTAAGATCACATAGGAATAATTTGACGATTTGGATTTATTAATTCAAGTTATATATATTATATTATATTTATTTATTTTGTCGATGCTAAACTCTCTTTTCTCGGGTGGTTTATCGTCGAAGATCTGGGACCTCACAGTATTATTAGACCCGAGATCGAAAGCTCTCAGAGAAGAGGGCGAGAGAAGAGGCGGTGCAATGGCGACCCGATCCATGAGCAGGGCATTCTCGAGCAAGTTGCGCATGCTAGGCGACTTTGCGGAGATCAGCGTCGGATGGCGAATATGGAATCGTTGTCCACACTCGGAGGAAAGACCTCGAATCACATGTCCGACATCCAGGCAGTTCAAGGAGGCGGTTGGGGCCCGCGTGATCTGAAACAATTTTGAGCTAAAAGCCACGTCGGTATGGTCAAGGAGAGCGGTTTGGGGAGGTCACGGAAGACCGAATCGCATCTCGAGACTTTTCTCGATATTTGTGACAATCAAATAGAATGGGGTGCCACGAGACCACGATCCGTCTGCATGTTCGGTTTCCATTGCTGACCGGGAAAGATTGGTTCGAAGTTTGGACGGATCGACACTTGGGAAACTTTGCGAGATGTTTCTTTGAAATACTCCGCCAGCCTTGAAGATCATCGCAAATCTCATTTTGCCAAACCACGGCGAATCACTATTCGAGGCATGGGAGAGATTCGAGGTCTGAGGCGATGTCCACAACATGGGTTCTCAGGAGCAACAAATCACTGCAGTTCTACGGTGGTGACATGGCGAGCGAGGAGCATGGTGGATCGTCGGCGAGCTCTTATTAGGCAACAATGGGCGAGCCGTATTGTAGAAGAGATGGCGCAGCTATCAATGACCAGCGGAGAGACGCCATCGTTCAAGCATTCTTGTTGAGTGATTGAAATATGGCGATCTCGTGAAGAGTTCACTCTTTTGAAGAGTCAGTTGAGGCAGAAGAAAGTCGACCAATTCGGAGGAATCATTGAATTTCGACAACCCGGTGCTGATGTTCATAATTCGATTCGAGCCGAGGAAGCCAAGTCTGAAGACATGATCACGGCGGTTGGTTGTAAGCAACCAACAATTGTATGAATCGATTCGTTCATAAGCAACAGGCGAAAGATAAATCATTTGGAGTCGCGGCTATGGGAAGCATATGAAGATGTTGGAAAATCAAATTGGTCGAATAGTCGTGGTGAATGCCTACAAAAGGCGGGCCAATTTTCGAGTGTCTGAGGTGAACCAGAAGAATCGGTGCTTTGCCATTCGGGGCGAGGTGGGCAGAGCCTGCAGAGCCTACAGGAAGAAGAGCAAGAAAGCATTACAGCGAAACTTCGCGACCGGAGCTGCAACCGCGAGCCCGATCGCGAGCCATCAATTGTCCACGAAGCCGGCCTGGCCATGACGCATCGAGTATATCTGGCGCGGTTGTTGCGGCGACCAGTACTCGCATGCGACATGCAATCGGCGAGTGGCGGCGAGAAATCGATCTGTGACTCGCATGCTTCGCAAGAGCCAGTCTAGCGGCGCATGATACCTCGCGACCCTCGGTGATCGCGAGGTCGACATGAGCAACAGAAGCAAATCCCGCACGTACATTCCTCAGGTCCGTTTAAGTCGACTTGTCGGTCGAAATATGGGAGTTTGCTCGCTTCAAAGAGGTTTTCAAAGTTGAGATAAATGTGCCTCTTTGAGCGCTGCAAAACATCTTGGGATACATGAAATTCTTAAAGCGCGAACTAGCAAGAAACTGGAAATTTGAAAAATTACCTATCAGAAGAATCGATCTTGTCTTGCGAAAGCTCCTCTGAGCGGAAGGATCCGGCGGTTTCACGTTGGAGTGCGAGATCGCCGGCGATTTTTCCAAATGTTTTGTGCGATTTGGGCGAGCATCAATCGATGCCATTGAGCGTTTTCAACCGCTACCTAGGGAAAGATGAAGCGATGAAGATTTCGCGATGATGGCTGACGATCGATCACGTATCAAAGGTATCGTCGAAGGCGTGTTGGTAAATTGAGATTTTGTTTTCACGCAACTTTGTTATTTTAGATATCCCGATTGAACAACAACCACTAATCTAGGTAGACCTTTTCATGGCGGTCATGCGTTGATTGATGTGCGGGAAGGCATCTCACGTTTCGTGTTAGCGATGAGCTCGAATTTCCATATCGCCATCAAGCAACACACGGCGTTGGAGCGGAAGATTGCTGCTCGATCATGACGCTGCTGCCGCTCCGTCTCGCGTTTAGAGGTACTCGATCACTCGAGAAAGCTGCGAGAAGGAAGGCGTGGACTCGGCATGGAACTCAGTGTTTCATTCAGTTTGGGGGCACTTCCGTAGTCGTGGTGGAGATCCGTGAATGCTAAGTTTAGGAGGATCCACGAGTTGAGAATGATTTGTTGCCACCAAAGCGCGGTTAGCGAGGTTAGTAATGGTGCAGCTAAAGTCGTTAAATTAAGCACTTGTTGGGAGGTAACCACGGTTTCTTATTTGTTTTGTGTTTTGTTTTGTTTTCGTTTGTGTTGCTTTTTGTCGTCTTTTGTTTTCTTTTCGTTGTTGTGTCGATCGATCAGCGAGTTGAAGTGAAGTGTGTTAATCCATGTGGCCATGACGATAGAAAATTTTGTGAAATTTAATGATAGTGCACATGATATGTTAGAAAATGGCGCATGAATGACGTTAGATAGCTTAGACATTGTTTTTCCACCATTTGCTTAACGTGAGACTTGAGCTTCCTTTGTATAAACATCTTGATCTGATTTCTTTTAATTGTGTGATATCATGCATGTGATTATCTTCTAGAACTTGCCGTTCTTACGTATGAGGCTATGATATGTGTTTGAATTTGGAAGGATAAAGGCTCTTTGTTAACCACATATTCACTGAACACTAACTCGATGTTATATACCATTTTCGCCTTCTTTGAGCCTTTATTAGACTTTTCTTCGATTAACGGATGATAGGAGGTGAGGATGGATATGGGAATCAAAAGGGTGAAATTTTGATGTAGTTATGATGAGAAAAGTTTCTTTTAGAAAAATACATACGTGGTAAAGAATAGTACCTTTGTTGTGAAAGTTAAACCTATAAGCTCTAGAAAGAAAAGAAAAGAAAAATGTTAAGTTCACTATGGCGTTGAGCATAAAGGGTCTTTAATCGAGTATAGGTACCTTATGAGGCATAAAGCGTCAATTTAGCACGTTGGGAAAGAAGAGGAAAATGGACAAAGTCCATATGTGTGAAATATATAAATGGTGGTGCTTGGGTTTACTTGAGTCACTTAGCCATATATTATCCTACCTTAACCAATGTGCCTACATTACAACCTATCAAAAGACCTCTTTGATCCTTATTTGAACACATTTGTGCGGTGGAGATGTTAGAAAGCAGCGAGCCTATGGTAAGATGTTGCATTGCATTGATCGTTGAGTGTATACACGTCTCATAATTTCTTTATGAGTTTGAGTGTATCCTATATATTTTACGCACATGCCTTTGTGAGGGTTGAAATAAATGAGTTTTGCCCTCGATGGTTGTTTGTGTTGAGTTGGCTAACGTTGTCATGTGCACTAATGTTTTTGAGCGTTAATATGTTTACGAGGCTAGAATGGTTATCCTCTTTGCTACTCGTTGATCTTTCGTTTGTCTTTCAGATTACATTTTGTTTGAGGACAAACAATGCTTTAAGTTTGGGGGTTTGATAAGCGCGCATTTTACGTTTATAGTTGATATTTGAATATGAGTTTAGCTCGTTTAATGTGCGTTTATGTATTGATTCTTAATGTTTTATCTATTTCTAGAAGATATTGCTCTTGGGTGTTCCTTTGGCGTTTTGTAGGTTTATATGTTGATAATCGAAGCAAGGAGCGGCCTTGCAGCAAATGATACAATCTGCCATGATTCTAGCGACCAGCCTAGCGGTCGCTGGGCGGCAGTTAGGAAACAGCGAGAACCCGGCGAGCCACCGACCGCAACCTCGTGCCGCGACGAAGCTGGCAGGAGAACTCAGCTGGACGATTTCTCGCGACCGATCAGATTGCTAGCGACCGCTAGCCCGATCGCGAGTGCCATCTGGCGCAAGGAGGTCCGCGGCGAAGAAAGCGCGGAGATGGCTCGCGGTCGAGCTAGCGATCGAGAGAAATGATCGCGGTAGCGACAGAGGCGCAAATGGGGTTTCCAACTTTTCTATAAATAGGCGAAACCCTTGCGCCCAACACACGCCTGGGCGCCCAGACTCGTTTTATTGAGTTTTCCTCGGTTTTTACTTTTAGTCTTTAATCTTCTTTTAGCTTAATTCTAGTATTGTTTTCGTTGTTCTAGCTTAGTTTATCGTTTCGTTATCGATCGGACGTTTTGTCCGATCGTTTTCCGTTGTTTTCCTTTCGTTCGCTTGGGATTGGATTCAAGACCAACCATTGTTCATCAGCGCTTCCTACGAGTTTTATATATTTAATTTCCGTTTTATGGTTAAATCGTATTTCATTCCGTTTATTATATGCAGCTAGTTTTCCGTTCTAATCCTAGGGTTTGCATGATTCGATCCTATATGTTGTGATTCATGCTATTGTTATTTACCTTCCGGCATTGATTCATGATTCGATTGTGCTTATTTATATGTGTTGATTTTGATCAATCTTGATGCATATCTAGTTGTCGGTTAATTACGTAATTGTATTAATTGTCGATCGTTATCGAATGCGTGATCTGAATGAGCCTTGAGTAAATGGCGAGATAGGACATTCGTAGGAATCATATTCTTAGTGATCCTTTTGGGTTGCTTATTTTCCTCTAGAGGCGTAAGCGTGATAGGGAAAATTAGTAATCATACCCATAATTATAAATGGCAAGTTGTTGGTTATATATGTGATCTTCCGTCTTATGCGGATTAAAGCGGTTAATAATAAGCGGGATAAACATCGTTGTGGATAGGATTGGTGCATCCCTGGGTTGGTCTTTCTCCATAGTTATCTTTCGTGATTTTATTGCTTTATTTATATTTACGCTTGTTACCTTTGCTTTGGATTAATTTTCGAAGCCTTAAACCTCTCAACCAAATTACGTGCTTGGATAATGATGAATTGTCGTTGAGCTAGCTTCTATGTTTTCATGATACAATCTCTGTGGATACGATGCTTGCTTACCTATACTTACACCTTTGCGTGTGAAAAGGGCGATCGCGTATGTCGACACGGCTATCTTTGGGCGCATGAAGGACATCTACTATGACCGGGGCGGCAAACCCGGTTTTCACGAGCCACCACGATGACGGTGCGACCTTCGCGATCTCGATCGGCCGGAGGAGAGTCGGAGTCGGCCGGAGGAAGATGATGATATCGAGGCACCTTGACGGGATGGAGGAACAACAAAAAGCCACCCATGATGCCTGCTAGCCTACTTTGCCTGTTGGATTCGGTATCCGACTTCCCTTGACCTTTTGTCCTCCCTTTTTGTTTTTTTTTTCTTTTTGTTGTGTTTTTGTTTTGTTTTGTTGTTTGTTTTTGTTTTGTTTTGTTGTTGTTGGTGGTGAACCTTTCCTCACCCTTTGCCCAAGGCAAAGTGTGTGAGTGAAGGGTTGCATCTGTTCGTTTGTTTGAGTTAAGAGTGGGTCCCACTCTTACCCACTTTGCCCAAGGCAAAGTGTGTGAGTGGGGACCCCTACTGCTCGATTCGTTTCATTGTTTCTTGTTTGTGTTCCTCCTTATTCACCCACTGCATAGCAAAGTGTGTGTGAGTGGGAGGGTTTTCGTTTTGTGTGTCGGTTGACATGTTTAAATTGGTGGGATTGATTGGCTGTATTTTGCTTTGTTGTGAATAATCTAGTAGTCTTAGGAATTACATTTGAGCATGACCGTATGTAAATAAGGATGATTTAATTGAATTTGAGCACACATAGTGAGATTTGAGCTTAAAGCTGTTGTATCTTGATCAACACGGTTTCCTTTCTTGTGTGATTATTGACATCTTGATTAGGCTTTTGCTAGAACTTGCGTGCACTCTTATGTCGAGGCCTTATTGACTTAGTTAAAACATTTAGATGACTTAGGCATATTTTTCTTTCAAATAGCCCATGAGCCAAAATGTCCTACCTAATGTTAATCCCTCGTTCATTGCCTGAGCTTAATAATTTCTTTCATTCACTTAAATTAGCACGGAAAAAAGCTGCCGGTCGATTAGACTCGGGAGCTAATAGAAGAGAAGCGAAGGGAAGAACGATAGCACCGTAATGGGCGAAAAAAAAAGGGTTTACGAATTTCAAAAGAAATGGGCAAAATGCCCAATATAAAGAAGGTACCAAATTGAAAGAAAAGGGCTTGAAATAAAGAATATATATATTGATGAAGTCTAAGATGGTTGTCTTTGAGGCCGTAAGAGAAAGCGAAAGAAAATCCATGGAGGACAAAATAAATTCCTCGAACACGAGTCGTGATAACCTTAGCCTCGTTCCAAAATGTCCCACCTATGTCTTAAGCCCATTACAACCAAATAAAGACCTAAGGATGAATGTTTAAAACTTTGTCTAAGCGGTGGAGATGGTAGAGGCACATGAAGCTTTATGGCATAGTCGAAATGAAAGATGTCTGAGCATATACACTAGCCTATACACAAGAGTCTGAGTGTTGGTAAGGAAAATGCCCAATATGCTCAAATTAGTATTTTGACTTGTTTGATGGTCGTTGCTTGAATGAAGTCTACTTGAATTGCTAGTTTGTTACGGTGAAGCTTATATTGGCGAGATATCCTGCTTTGGTGGAAATGTGCTAACCTTTTACATTTTGTCTTTTACATCTTTCTTTTGTCTTGGGCAAATTCGCGTGCATGCTTGAGGACAAGCATGTTTAAAGTGTGTGTGTGACAAGCCCAAGTTTTGTGCTCTTTTACGTGTGTCTTGTCTAGGTCTAGATCAGTCTTTTGTGTCTTTCTTGTTGTGTTTTGTGTGCGGGAGGACACATTGGTCTGCGAGGAACAAGGCGGGCGAAAATGGGCAGAAGGAGTGGAACTTGCTTGGCGGGTGAATAGAGATACGATGCCTCGAGGGCACAAGGAGCTTAGCTCACACTGGCTTCAAACCCAGATGGCTGTTGGTTTCACAGCGTGACCTCCTTCAGACCGCATGAGTTCAATCTCGGAAGGGTAAGCTCTTTGGGCAGCGGTAAAGCGGCAAAGACCAAGAAGAAGAAGGAGGCAAGAGAGGCGGAGAGAGGTGATGGGCAAGATCTGCGAGATCGGGGTGGATCTCGCTAAATCGGAAAGGATGCACGCTCAGCCCAAATCCCACGAAATCGGAGGAGATCATCCCGGATCCATCCAGGCAAGGAAAGGCGCCCGATCGGCAAGGAAACCTAAGGTCTTCCGGCCAATGGGCCATCGCCATCGTGGATCCTCTCTCGGCCTATATATATAGGATGAATCGCGACTTGTCGTATCATAGTCTCTTCCGCCTGCGTCTTCGTATTATTCACCATCACCATCACGTACATTAAGTCCTTGAGGGCAAACACTTTATTGCTATTCGTATGTTTTGCTTGCGTGACACTTTGGGCTCGCCGTTTCTATTCGTTTAATTAATAGTAAGTTGGTTCCGTTTAATTATGGTTTCAATTAAGCTGTTGCATGTTTATTTATTTTATGTCTAGCTAAGTCTTTATTACGGTTTGGGCGTGACTAAGTGGAGCATGATTAATATAACTCGAGAGGTCTAAGTAGAGCATTACGATGCTGCATGCGTGTGTTCGAAGCACTAGGTCACGGCAATATATAACAACCAAACTCGGTGTGTTAGTTGCAAATAACATAGTGGGTAAGGGAGGTTGCAAGTAATAATTGGATTAAGGTGTGGTGTCACGATAAGCGCATTTTACGTTTATAGTTGACATTTGAAGATGAGTTTAGCTCGTTTAATGTGCGTTTATGTATCGATTCCTAATGTTTTATCTATTTTAGAAGATCACCGCTCTTGGGTGTTCTTTTGGTGTTGTGTAGGTCTATATGTTGAAAATCGAAGCAAGGAGCGACGCACGAGCCAAAACACACAATCTGGCGTGTTTCTAGCGACCAGCCTAGCGGTCGCTAGGTCGCCGCTAGGAAACACGCGAGAACCCGCTACATGACCAGAGAATGTGCCCGCGAGCGAAGCCCAGCGCGAGAAAGCCACTGGACGATTTCTCGCGACCAGATCAGACTTCCTAGCGACCGCTAGACACGGTCGCGAACCAACCAAGCGGGCGCAAGAGGCGATCGCGGGCGAGAAGGCCGCGCGCGAGGATTACCTCGCGACCACACCTAGCGACCGCGAAGGGTGGTCGCGAGACGGCGCGGCAGAAGGAAAATTAGGGTTTTGGGGTGTGCCTATATATATGGCAACACCCCCTCGCGCCCCCATCTTGAACCCTACGATTCCAGAGCCTCTTTTCTCAGTTTTTCCATTAGTTTTTCAGAGTTTTAGCTTTAGGTTCCATATATTTTCATTCGAGAGTTGTTTTACGATTTGTTCTTCGTTAGTTCACGTTTGTTTACGATCCGGAACGTTTCGTCCGGACGATCTCTGCTATTTTCCGTTTTTCGCTGAGGTTGGGATTCAAGCCCAACGTGTTCATCCAACGCTACATCACGGGTTTTATATATTTAATTTTCGTCTTTATGGTTAAATCGTATTTCATTTACGTTTATTATGTCGGCTAGTTTTTCGTTCTAATCCTAGGGTTTGCATGATTCGATCCTATATGTTGTGATTCTGTTATCGTTATTTACCGTCCATACATTGATTCATGATTCGATTGTACTTATTTATATGTGTTGGTTTACGATCAATCTCGATGCATATTTAGTTGTCGGTTAATTACGTAATTGTGTTAATTGTCGATCGATATCGAATGCATGATCTGAGCGAGCATGAGTCGTGGTGAGATAGGATATTCGTAGGAAGCATAGTCTTTGTGATCCGTTTGGAGTTACTTGTTTTCACCTAGAGGCGTATGATAATAGGAAAACTAGTAATCTCTGACCGCTTTTAATAAATGTAAATTGTCGGTTATATATGTGATCTTCCATTTTGTTTGGATTAAAATTGGTTAATAAGAACAGGATAAACATACGTTGTGGATTGGATTAATGCAGCCCAAGGGTTAGTCGTCTTTCTCTGCTTTTAAACATCCGAGTGTTTATTGCTTTAATTTACTTTACATTTTGTTACCTTTGCTTTGGATTGAGTTAGAAGCCTAAAATACAAAAAACCATATTTGTTACTTGGATAATGATGAAGTCTTGTTGAGTTAGCTCACGTATTTTCGTTTTACAATCCTGTGGATACGATGCTTAAACTTACCTATATTTACACCTTTTAGTGTTAGAAAAATAAGCGATCAAATTTTGGCGCCGTTCTTGGGATTATTAAGATCATATAGGAATAACTTGTCAATTTGGAATTATTAATTCAAGTTGTACTTTTAATTTTTATTTTATTCCTTGCCAATCGATTTCCTTCTTTTTCTCCAGTAGTTTATGTTCACAAGGTCCCGGGACCTCACGAACTACACTTTGATCAAATCGAAAATTCACAAGGAGAAGGAGAAGGGCAAGAAGAAAGGAAGCAATGGCAAATCGTAATAACGGGCGTTCATAAAGTAGCCGCACGCTGCTGGCGGATTCCGCAAATGCAGCCTGATTGGCGACTATGGGACTCGTTGTCCTGCTGCTAGGGGCGCAAGGCCGTTGAATTACATGTCTGAGACCTCCTACCGAGCAATTTCAAGGAGGCGGATGGGGCCCAGTAAATGCTAACAATTTTGGTGGCCGCCCTGTCGGCATGGTTCGAGGGAGGCGATTCGGAGGAGAGTCACGGAGGATCCGAATGCCCATCTCGAGACTTATCTCGACATTTGTGACACCATCAAGCAGAATGGGGTGCCACAAGACACAATCCGGATCGTATGTTCGGGTTCTCTCTGCGAAATCAAGCGAAGGGCGGTTGAGACCTTAGATCGTCTGGGCATCAACGGTTGGGCGATTACGTGAGAAATTCCTTTGAGTACTTTCTCCGGCTAAGGCACGAAGATTATAGCGAGATTTCCCACTTCTCCCGGTTAGGAGATGAATCTTTGTTCGAGTCGTGGGAAAGATTCGAGGGCCTATTGAGAAGGTGCCCACAGCATGGATTTTCGAGAGAGGCCAGACACCCGGTTTTACTGATGGTGACACCTCACACGAGGAGTATTGTCGACGTCGGCGGAGGTTACCTTTTGAGCAGACGTGTAGGCGAGGCGGCCGCATCATAGAAGAGATGGCGGCCAGCGGTTATCGATGGCGATGGAGAGAACACCGGTGGTGAAGGCTGCAACGATTGAAGGTGACTCGAAATACGACAATATTATGGGCGAGTTCACCTTGTTAAGAAGCGATTTGAGAAAGAAAGGAAAGGAAAAAGCGTGGCTCGGATAAATCTTTGCAGAGTCGGAGATAATCGAGGCTGAGGACGTGAATTACATAAATCAGAGGAACAACCGTCCTGGGGGTAATCCGGCGTACAATCCGAACAACAGAAGTCACCCAAATTTCTCGTACGCCAACCCCAACAATTTTCAACAACCTCCACGGGTTTCTCGATTCGAGCGGAGTAATTCGAGAGCGAAGAAGCCGAGTCTAGAGGATATGATCGGCGAGTTGGTTGTAAGCAACCAACAATTGGCAACAGTCGAGTCGTTTATAAGCAACACCGGCGAAAGATCGATCATCCGAGTCCTTGTGACGGCCATGGGAAAGCACATGAAGATGATGGAGAATCAAATAAGTCGGATAGCCGCACAATGAATGGGCGGCACAAGTCGGGCCAATTTCCGAGTGTCTGAGGTAAACCCAAAAATCACCGTAATGCCATTCATTTGAGGTGGGCGAGCTTATCAAAGTCACGAGGAGACGAGCGGGCAAAAGAGAGAATCTCGCGACCGAGAGCTCGCGACCATGAGCCGGCCGCGGAAAAAATGGCAATGAGTTCGCGGCGCTCGTGAGCGCAACAAGTCAAAAGCGCCCGCAACATCCGAGACCTAGCGGCGACCTAGCGGTCGCGAGTAATCAAGCGTGAGAAATCATCTGAAGCTTGAGACGCGCACCTAGCGCCGAGCGCCAGCAAGCGTCATGACGAAGAAGACATCATGCATGTACCTAGCGACCGCGCACGCGATCGCGAGTCGATCATGAAGACCCGACTTTGAAGAGATTTCGACGTCGTGCTCCAATTCGTTTCAAGCCGTTTAGCCAAGCCCAAATCGACGAAGTTGACGGGTTCATGGAGATGTTCCAAGGTGCACATCAATATTCCTTTACTTGATGCACTTGAGATATGCGGGTTATGTGAAGTTCTTGAAGGATGCCGTTGCCCGATAAGAAGAAGCTTGGGAAATTCGAGGGCGATAATCTGTCTCGAGAGTGCGATCTTGTCTTGCAAAAAGTTGCCACTCAGCGAAAAGATCGAGCGACTTCGCCATCGCATGTGTCATCGGAGGCGGACATTCTCCAAGGTTCTATGTGATTTGGGGCAAGCATCAATCGATGCCGTTGTCCATTTTAACCGATTGGAGATTGGGGAGATAAAGCCGACCACCATAGCTCTTGGATGGCGAGACACATCGGTGACTTATCCGAAGGGATAGTGGAGGGCGTGCTCGTGAAAGTTCGAGATTTCATCTTCCGGTGATTTCGTTGTTCTCGACATGCGGAGGATGGAATACTCTCTTATTCTCGGGCGACCATTCTTAGCTACCGCGGAGCATTGATAGATCGTGCAAGATGGAGATCTCACCTTCCGAGTCAACGATTTAGGAGATGAAAATCTCTATATATGATGCTATGAAGCGGCGACGAAGACCATGGAAGATTGTCGAGTTATAGAGCACCGTCGCCCGCTCACTTTCAATCGGTGATCCGGTGGAGTTTGTATGCGAACTCGATTTTCTCATCCGCAGACCTTGATGAGGCGTGTGGCGAGATTTTAGAGTATCTTGAGTCCATCGATGAAGTCGAGGCCTCCCGAGTCGGTGCCTTATTTGGATGTGAGGAAGCCGATTGGAGGAGAGGCCGTGGTGAAGGCGGAAGAGACTACAGAAGATGGAATTGAAAGAGTTGCGGACCACTGCGGTATGCCTTCTTAGGCGGCGATGAGGCGTGCCGGTGATAATATCTTCGGCTTTGGTGATGAGGAGACACAAACCGATGGTCGTGTTGAGCGAAGACAAGTCTGCGATTGGGTGGGCGATTTACGATATCGAGGGGTCACCGATTTGCATGCACCGGATCTGTTGGAGAATGAATAAGCCAAGGTGCAACCTCAGCGCCGATTGAATCCGGCAATGCAAGAGGTCGTCGAAAAGAAGTGTTGAAGCTCTTAGACGCAGCATGATCTATGCCGTATCCGATGGCGAGTGGGTTAGCCCTACTCAAGTGGTATCGAAGAAAGGGGTATCACGGTGATCGAGAGCGAGACGAGCGAGCTTGTGGCAACAAGACTCGTAACCGGATGGCGGTTTGCATCGACTATCGTGCTCAACACGACCACGAGGAAAGACCATTTTCCCCGCCTTTATTGATCGGATGTTGGACGGTAGCGGGGTATGAGTTCTCTTGTTTTCTCGATGGATATTCGGTACAATCAGTTGCCATCGCCCGAAGATCGGCACAAGACGGCGTTCACTTGTCGGTATGGGTTTTCGCCTATAGGCGAATGCCGTTTGGATTGTGCAATGCTCGACCACGCTTCGAAGGTGCATGATGTCCATCTTCCATGGGTTGATAGAGAATATTATGGAAGTCTTTATGGACGACTTTTCCGTGTTTGGCTCTTCGTTCGACCATTGTCTCCATAACTTGTCACAAGTCTTTGCCAAAGATGTTAGGAGGCGAATCTTGTTCTCAATTGGGAGAAGTGCCATTTCATGGTGAAGGAAGGATCGTGCTTGGTCACAAAGTCTCGGCGAGGGTTTGGAAGTGGATCGAGCAAAGATTGTCGCTATCGAGCCGCCTCCGCCTACAAATGTCAAATCGGTGAGGAGTTTTCTCGGTCACGCGGGTTTTATAGACGGTTCATCAAGGATTTCTCGCGATCACGAAACCATTGTGTGGATTGCTCGAGAAAGATATGAAGTTCGTATTCACGAAGGAGTGTTTGGGCGTTCGAGAAATTGAAGTTAGCCCCGATCTCGACTCCGTTTGATCTCACCGATTGAGTCAACCGCTCGGTGATGTGTGATGTGAGTGATTGGGCGATTGGTCTTTGTTTTGGGGCGAAAGCGAGACAAGCTTTTCCGAGTCATCTATTATGCAAGTAAGACTCTCGACTACTGCTCAAATGAATTACACCACCACGGAGAAGGAATTACTTGCGTGGTCTATGCTTTCGATAAGTTTAGACCTTATTTGGTGGGCACCCACACCATCGTGCACCCTGACCATGCCGCCATTCGCCATCTGTTCGCGAAGAAAGATTCGAAGCCAAGATTGGTGAGATGGATCCTCCTTCTTCAAGAGTTCGACATGGAGATCAAAGATAGAAAGAATTGCGAAATGTGGTAGCCGACCACTTGTCGCGATTGGAGAAACCAGTCGAAGGAGAGGATAGGAAGATTGGCATAAAGGAGAACTTCCCAGACGAGCACATCTTGAGCATCGTCGATCACACACCATGGTACGCTGATTTTGTCAATTACTTGGTGATTGGAGTTCTACCTCCATCGTGCAAAGGTCATTTGAAAAAGAAGTTTCTCCACGATGTGAAGTTCTATTATTGGGACGATCCTCATCTCTACCGCCGATGTGCCGATGGTTTGATACGTCGCTGCGTTCCCCAAGGAGAATGGGAGAACATAATCCACGAGTGCCATAGCTCGTTGACTGGAGGCCATTTTGCAGCGGCAAAGACAGCGGCAAAGATTTGCCACAGTGGTTTCTTTTGGCCTTCGATCTTCAAAGATTGTCAATCCTTTATCAAGAGTTGTGATCGTTGTCAAAGAGTGGGGAATGTCACTAAGAAAGACGAGATGCCACAGAAAACCATCATGGAGGTGGAACTATTTGACGTATGGGGGATCGACTTCATGGGTCCGTTCCCAATGTCTTGTGGCTACACGTATATCCTTCTTGCTGTGGAGTACGTCTCCCGTTGGGTAGAGGCCATTCCGACTGTCACGAACGACTCCAAGGTAGTAATCAAGTTCCTTCACAAGAACATTCTGACTCGATTTGGAGTCCCGAGGGCATTGATCAGTGATGGGGGATCGCACTTCAATAATAAGTGGCTAGGCAACGTTCTAGCCAAATATGGTGTGAAGCATCGAGTCACCTCCCCTACCATCCACAAGCAAGCGGGCAAGTGAGCTCGCCAACCGAGAGATCAGCGATTCTAGAGAAATCGGTTGTTCAACAGAAGATTGGGCCAGCGGTTGGACGACGCTTTGGGCTTCTGGATCTGCGTCAAAGATCCCATCGGCTATCGCCATATCAAATGGTATTTGGTAAATCCCGCCATTTACCGTTGAATTGGAGCACAAAGCGTGTTGGGCGACTAGAGAATCAACATGGACTTCAAGGAGGCGGTATGATGAGGAGTGACCAACTGTTAGAGCTCGACGAGTGGAGGAATGAAGCGTTCGAGAACTCTCGGATATCTGAGCGAGCTCGAAATTTCACGACCTCCACATTCGTGCCAAAGGATTTTCGCGGGTAATGAAGTCTTACTTTACAATGCTCGACTCGCCTATTCCCGGAAAGCTAAAGTCAAGATGGTCGGGGCCAGTATCTCGCTTTATCGTCTTGCCCGATGGGAGTTCTGAGCTCTAGACTGGGGGTAACATTTTTAAAGTGAGCGGCCAAGACTCAAAGATACTTTAAGTCACACTTGACCAGAAGTCAAGGTGACCAACTAAGCGAGCCATGATACGAGGTACCATCGAGCTAGCGACGATAATTCTAGCATGGTTGGGAGGTAACCCAGCAGCTTTACATCTTTCTGTTTTTGTTGTTTTCGCTTTTGTTTTTGGTTATGTTTCTTTGTTTGTGTCGTGTTTCATTGTCTTGTTAGATCCCAAAGTTTAATAGCTTTACGTAAAAAAAAAAAAAAAAAAGAAAAAGAAGTACCTAGCGACCCCTAGCGACCGCGAGGTCGCAAGGTGGCCGCGAAAATTGGGCGTAACGTTTTGTCGGCGAGCGACAGAGCATGCCAAGCTCGCGATCGCGAGCTCGACCATGAGATCCGTCGCGACCCAGCGCTCGACCCGCGCCCGCCCGTGACCCGCTTTTACCCTTATTTCTCCCAAAATTCTAACCTACACACACACACACGTTTTTGCAACAAAGAGCAAGAACCCTCACTCTCAAGCACACAAGCACCTCTCTTCTCCATTTTTCTTGCATTTCTCCATCAAATCCACCCAAGGTATGCTATATTCGTTTAATTCTTCATGGGTTTACATGTATTGAGCATGATTAGGAAGGATTTGTTCCATTTATCCTCTTGAAGTGGGTTTAATTAACTTTGAGAGATTAGGGCTTATTTTGCTAGATTTGTGTGGTGTTTGAGCATGATTTGTCCAATGATAGGTTTATTCACGTTTATACACGATATTGTTCGTCGAATGTGCCTACATTGTTGATTTGGGTTTATAAATTGTGAAATAGACTTGAAATTTTGTTGATACGCCAGACAATGACATGATTCATGTCATTATGCCAGCTGCTGTCTCGACATTGGCGCACATGTGTGTGCTACTTGCTGAAGCCCCGTCGAAATGGTCACGACTGTGCTTAGCGACCTTCCTAGCGACCGCTAGGTATCGAAGGGTGATCGCTAGTTTTCGCCCATAACGTCCAATTTTGAAATTTTTTGGCTATGTGTGTGTTTTTCCCATTGTGTGTTATCTTGCAAGATTATATGACAATATGGGGGAAATAATTTGATTAAGTTGAAGTTTGGGGGATCTATATTGAGCATTTTGGGTTGACGTTGTTTTGATTGTTTCATTCATACACGGGCTAACTTTGGAATTCTTTTTAGGTACAAATATGCCGCGTACTCACGGTCACAAGCGAAAGGGAAAGAGCATTGTCTCCACCTCCTACGACGAGACACAAGATGATTTCCAAGATGCGCATCAGGATGAGCATCACGACGAGCCACGCATGGCACCACCAGATGAATTTGATCCCGAAAATTTTGGGGTCAGACTGCCAAGTGACTCGTCAAGAAGCCGTTGGGATAGATTGGTGAGACTACGGCATAGGCATTCACGCTTCATGTGCCTCAATACGTGTCAAGAGATGGGCATCACCAATGATGTGACGTGGTTAGCCGAGAGGTCCGGGCTGTATTCAGTTATCACAGCCAATTATCTTACATACCGGATCCTCACTCTCGAATTCTTGTCGACTCTCCATGTTCACAAGACGAACGGCATGCCGGACTACATCATGTTTCAGCTCGACAATGAGCCCCGTCAACTCTCCGTAGACGAACTTAATGGAATCATCAATGGAGATCCGGACGGAAATTACATAGGGACGTCGAGTACACGATCCAGCGTATGGCGAAGTTCATGGACGCGGACTCGAGCACACCCATATTATGATGCATCGAGATCCGCTAGCTCAATTCGAATCCAGTGATCCGTTACTTCCACCGCCCTCACATTCACCTTGCATGGCCGTTCAACGCCGCACCGTCCTTTCACAAGATATGAGCATTACGATTGGAGCCGTGTTCAACGGTAAGATGCATGCCGGCATGTTCTTAGCTCAAGATTTCCATATGCGATCCACCGCTTCGTAATTCAAGATTTGTATAGGGGATTCGTTACCCCATTCTTGATTTCTTTGGGATTACGATTCGAGAGTCCGATCTCTCACGACATCTTCTGGACAAGGCGTGCCTACGTCGAGACGTTCTCAAGAGGCACCCGGCGTTACTTGTGGTTGTTATATGATCAAACGGCGATCCGTCTTCCGCCCGCCCAATCCCGAGCTCACAAGCATAAGTCGATACTTTACCCGGATGCAAATCGGAATATGAGCTCACTGCCCATTATGCATGGACGCAGCTAAGAACGCGCAAGGCGAGGTCGGGAGGAGCAAGCCGATCAAGCCGAGCAAGCCGAGCTCGAAGTGGCTCACGAGACAGCGGCATATTGCACCCGCCACCGCTTCGAGCGACCGGGATTTATGATCGATTAGATCACATAGATGGTCGTCTCAACCATATTGACGGAACTTGACATCGATTAGGAGCAGCGGCAAGCCATCTATACCAACAACAAGCACATCTCGAGCAACAACGAAAGATGATGGAGATGATGCGACAATGGAATCAGTGGCGTGGATTTTATCCGCCACGGAGTAGCGACTTTCAGGTAAGTTTTCTCCCAACTACTTTTTTCGCAAACCTTATTGTTTCCACATGTTCACAATAAGTTTGGGGAGTAGACGAGTTTGGTTGGTTGAGAACTCGGTTTTGTTTTCTATGCTTTATAGGTTTAGTTGTTATGCTTTGGGGTCTTTTGTCGCTTGTTGTTGGTTTTGTTTTGTTTTTCGTTTTGTCTGCGTCGATCAACGAGTTAAGTGAAGTATGTTAATCCATGTGGCCAATGACAATAGAAATTTTGGTGAAATTTGATGATAGTGCGCATGATATGTTAGAAAATGACGCATGAACGACGCGAGATAGCTTAGCTTGTTGTTTTCACCATTTGCTTATCCCGTGAGACTTGAGCTTCACTGTATACATATCTTGATACAGTTTCTGTTAATTGTGTGATATCGTGCATGTGATTATCTTCTAGAACTTGCCGTGTTTCTGTGTCGAGATTGCAATATGTGTTTCGAATTTGGAAAGGATAAAAGGCCATCGTTGTTAACCATTTATCACCCAAACACTAACCCGATGATATATACCATTTGTCGCCTTCTTTGAGCCTTTATTAGACTTTTTCTTTCGATTAACCGGATGATAGGAGGTGAGGAT
Organism: Salvia rosmarinus; assembly: GCA_036937905.1. Taxonomy (NCBI): domain Eukaryota; kingdom Viridiplantae; phylum Streptophyta; class Magnoliopsida; order Lamiales; family Lamiaceae; genus Salvia; species Salvia rosmarinus. The sequence continues at coordinate 37,968 of JAODLM010000201.1, forward strand.
GGATATGGGAATCAAAAGGGGTGAGATTTTGATGTAGTGATGATGAGAAAAGTTTCGTTTAGAAAAACACATATGTGGTGAAGAATAGTACCTTTGTTGTATAAGATAAACCCTATAAGCTCTAGAAAAGAAAAGAAAAATGTTAAGTTCTCTATGAGTGTTGAGCATAAAGGGTCTTCAATCAAAGTATAGGTACCTTCAGAGCATTAAAGCGTTGATTTAGCACGTTGGGAAAGAAGAGGAAAATGGGCGAAGTCCATATGTGTCTAAAAAGTATAAATGGGGGTGCTTGGAACATTCTTGAGTCACTTAGCCATATTTTATCCTACCTTAACCAATGTGCCTACATTACAACCTATGAAAAGACCTCTTTGATCCTAATTTGAACACAATGACGTGGTGGAGATATTAGAGAAACGGCAAGCCTATGGTAAGATGTTGCATTGCATTGATCGTTGAGTGTATACACGTCCTATATTTCTTTATGAGTTGAGTGTATCCTATATTTTACACACATGCCGTTGTGAGAGTTGAATTAAATAAGTTTTTGCCGTCGATTGTTGTTTGTGTTGAGTCATTAACGCCGTCATGTGCACTAATGTTTTTGAGCGTTGATATGTTTCTGAGGCCTAGAATGGTTGTCATCTTTGCTACGCTCGTTGATCTTTCCGTTGTGTCTTTCTGTTTTGGTTTTTTGTTTGAGGACAAACAATGATTTAAGTTTGGGGGGTTTGATAAACGCACATTTTACACGCTTATAGTTGACATTTGAAGATGAGTTTAGCTCGCTTAATGTGCGTTTATGTATCGATTCCTAATGTTTTATCTATTTTTAGAAGATCTTGCGCCTGGGTGTTCTTTTGGTGTTGTGTAGGTCTATATGTTGAAAATCGAAGCAAGGAACGACGCACGAGCCAAAACACACAATCAAGCGTGTTTCTAGCGACCGACTTAGCGGTCGTTAGGTCGGCCGCTAGGAAACACGCGAGAACCCAGCTACATGACCGAGAGATGTGCCCGTGACGAAGCCCAACAGCGAGAAAGCCACCGGGCGATTTCTCGCGACGGATCGATTTCCTAGCGACCGCTAGACACGGTCGCGAACCAACCAGCGGGCGCAAGAGGCGATCGCGGGCGAGAAGGTCACACGGATTACCTCGCGACCACACCTAGCGACCGCGGGGGTGGTCGCGAGACGCGCGCGTAGGAAAATTAGGGTTTTGGGTGTGCCTATATATATGGCAACACCGCGCTTCCCATCTTGAACCCTACGATTCCGAGCCTCTTTTCTCAGTTTTTCCATTAGTTTTTCAGAGTTTTAGCTTTAGGTTCCATATATTTTCATTCGAGAGTTGTTTTACGATTTGTTCTTCGTTAGTTCACGTTTGTTCACGATCCGGAACGTTTCGTCCGGACGATCTCTGCTATTTTCCGTTTTTCGCTGAGGTTGGGATTCAAGCCCAACGTGTTCATCCAACGCTACATCACGGGTTTTATATATTTAATTTCCGTCTTTATGGTTAAATCGTATTTCATTTCGCTTATTATGTCGGCTAGTTTTTCGCTCTAATCCTGTGGTTTGCATGATTCGATCCTATATGTTGTGATTCTGTTATCGTTATTTACCGTCCATACATTGATTCATGATTCGATTGTACTTATTTATATGTGTTGGTTTCGATCAATCTCGATGCATATTTAGTTGTCGGTTAATTACGTAATTGTGTTAATTGTCAATCGATATCGAATGCATGATACGAACGAGCCTCGAGTCGTAGCCGAGATAGGATATTCGTAGGAAGCATAGTCTTTGTGATCCGTTTGGAGTTACTTGTTTTCACCTGAGGCGTAATGATAATAGGAAAACTAGTAATCTCTGTACCGCTTTTGTCGTAATGTAAATTGCCGGTTATATATGTGATCTTCCATTTTGTTCGGATTAAAATTGGTTAATAAGAACAGATAAACATACGCTGTGGATTGGATTAATGCAGCCTTGTGGTTAGTCGTCTTTCTGCTTTTAAACATCCGAGTGTTTATTGCTTTAATTTACTTTCTGCTTTTGTTACCTTTGCTTTGGATTGAGTTCAAGCCCTAAAATACCTTAAAACCATATTTGTTACTTGATAATGATGAAGTCTTGTTGAGTTAGCTTCAGATTTTCGTTTTACAATCCCTCATGGATACGATACTTACACCTATATTTACACCTTTCGTGTTAGAAAAATAAGCGATCATGTCCCGCACCCCAAATAGTACGACCGGTGTGGGCGAGTTGGAGTAGTTATAGCATTGCCTTTGCCAATACCGGGTCCATCTAGATCATAACGCTGTAGGTTTACATGTACCGAGGTGTCCTCGTGCGTGGGCATTACGGGTTAGATAGTTTGCATAGGGTGTCCTCGCCTTCTTTACACGTAAAGGATAGATTTGGAGGGGTGCGTCAGGCGTGACGCGTGACAACGGGTCACGACGTATGTCTCTTATAACCGGTTGATGCATGTCATGTAGAGAAAACCTTTGCACCTAGGGACCGAGTATTAATCGCCTTCACGGTTGTTGCCCAAGCCGCACTCGCCTTATTATTTGCTATTCCTTTAGTTTGTTTCGTGTTACTTTAGTCTTATCTATAGTGATCGAGATAATTACACCACTCTCATCCCTTTTAAGTGACATCGCGACATCGAGATTGCTACACCAACTCCTCGTGGATCGACCCTATACTTATCGCCGGCTACGCCCGTGATGGGCAATAGGTTATAAATTTATTTTGAACGCTAAACGACAGCGTGTCAAGGACGTGAAAATCAATCCCCTGGGCCCCATGGAGAAGATGTTGAATGATCTTGGTGAGATATTATCGATTAATTATACCGAGGATGACCTGAACAATGCTGGGCTGAGTGTTTATAGGTCGTCAGCGCGGTGTCGTGGTCTCGATTTGGGTGAGGGCAACCTTCTTCTTTTTATTCTTCCCTCATCTTATTTTGTTGTGCTAACGAAATTCTTATTCTGTGATGCAGTGAAGATTGACCCCAGCAGAGAAGTTAAGATAACGGGCTCGACGCGCCCTGCACCATCTGAGCGAAAGGAGCCGCCGAAGAAGAAGACGAAGCGGGGCGAGTCCACCCAGCAGCCCGTGGTGGTGGTGGACGCCCGAGACTTCATCGACGGGACCTCAGCGACCTCGAGCCCGACGGAGATAGAGGTTCATGGCCGCCCTTGCACGAGGTGCCGGCCAAAGATTCCTTTATCCTTCCCGGGTATAAGTCGCCGCTATTCTCCTTTGTAATTTTGTCGCTACGCCGATTGCTAAGCATTTTATATTCGTGACGCGCCTCGGTGGCGGGCGAGATGCACCGTATGGCCGGATTCGTTGCTGAGAGTGCCTCGTAATACGAGGCGCGGAGAGAAAACCGGCACCGAAGCTCGGCGGCAGCTGCCGAATCCGCTACCGGACGCCGCAAGGCGGACGCTGAAGTAAAGGCGGCGCCGAGAGCGCCACGAAAAGAAGGACCGGGCCTTGCGGGTGGCCCGTGCGGGTGGAAAGCGCCAGGAGGAGGCCGCCGAGGCGGAGAAGAAGGCGGCAGCAGACAAGTGCTCACGGGCGGCAAGGACCTATGCTGAGGGCCTTCGCCAGCAGGCTTATTGAGTCGGAGAGCTTTTCCTCCTTCATCTCCGACCTGACAGCTGTAATGAGGCCGCAGGTGATATCTGCCCACCTGGAGAAGCTGGCGGCCGAGAGACCTGATTTTGACAAGGCCCAGCACGGTTGGGTCGAGGTCGATCCTCGGAAGGTGTGTATGAATTATGCCCGCATAATCACCGGGCGACCTCGTTCCCGTGGTGGATACCTGGCATCCTCTCCTCGCCCCGACGGCGGAGGTCAGAACTCAAAGGCAAGGAAGATGAAGACGTAGAGCTTCAAGCATTCCTTCGCCGGTGAGAGCCAAATCGAGGAGGCGGGGCCGAGCTCGGACGCCCTTCCGGAGATCGGCGGCCGGAGGAGGCAGCAGCAGTGGCGCAGCAGAGGTTGGTGAGTCCGGCAATGAGCCCGAGGTCGGTGGACCTAATGTAATAGTCGATTTGCCGGGTCGATAGACCCACGTGTTGTCTTTAACTTCTACTTTGAATAATAGACACAACTTAAATGTGTTTTGTCTTGTTTATTTCTAGCATTCCACATCTCAATACTTCGACTCGATCATGAGCTCTTGACAAAGCCGAAAGAAGTCCGAGGTGCTCGCCGAGAAGGACGAAGAGGTGACGATCGGCGGAGGTCGGTCCGTCGAGCCGACCCGTGTTCCGGTTCGATGGATGTCACCGGCATCGCCACCGAACCAAAAAGAAGTTGCATGAGGCCGATCACAAGTGGTCCGCCTCGACCGAAATGAGGCGTTAAAGTTAAAGATTACACAACTCAAGTCCGTGGACCGATTCATCCGGCCGATGTGATCCAAGGACGGGCGATGCAATGCGAGGAGCGGCTCGAGTGACAAATAGAGGAGCTGGCTCGGATCTCGGAAGAGCATGCAGAGTACGAGAAGGTAATCCACGGACTGTGGAACTACCATATCTGGCCGACGATCGAGTTCGAGCTTCTTCAAGAGGCATGGTGCCGAGGGATGAGGAGGGCCAAATAGCAAGAAGTTTAAAGACCGCCTCGACTCCATCCCGGCACATGCGGATGTACGAGGTCATTCAGTAAACGACGCATGACCCAGCCCCACAACGAGTCTACAGGCGGGCGTCACCGGTCCAATAATTGAAGAGCTCAAGAGGAGGGTGGCTATACCGATCACGCCAAGTGCTCCGCCTAATGGGTCCAATTGAAAGTGAGCATTTAGAGGCGCACTCGGCGGTCGGCGCGCGTGCGGCAGGCGGCGGTCGGCGTGGAGGCGGCGGTTCGGGCGGGCGTGGTCCCGCCCGCGTCGAGCTCACGGGGTCAAGGCGTGACCTCGAGTATAGAACGCCCCCGGCCGAAACCCGCCTGCGTGTCGGCTCGGTCGCACCCGAGCAGCCGAGGTGGTGCCGCCCTCATTGATTGGGTGAAGGGCACGAGTTCATTCCGGTATTCATCATGACCCGGGATTTTGTTCAGAACTACCTCGACTTCGTGAGTCCCATGAGGCGAGCCCTAAGCCCGAATGAGTTTGATATAGCGTAGAACTTTGTATGAGATATAAATGTATTTAGACTCGTTTTGAAGTGTACGCTTTCCTCTTGAGAGGTACAAACATAGCTTAGGACTTCGCTTTGGTCGTAAATGTATTTATACTATATACGTATGTATATTTTCCCAAATAAAGGGGCATAATTTGATGAGATCCGATCCGGATGTCTTTTACATGTAGATTTTCAACTTAACGAGTAATCAGATGTGCATGTAGACTTTCAAATTAATGAGTAGTCTATATGCGCTGCATCGAGACGCTCAATTCAATGAGTAATCTACGAGTGCGGGCGCGCGCTTAGTGGGTACCCTACTTAGTGGGTTTTTCATCTTCGTGAGGCGTCCCTCGTGAAGGTTTAAATGCGTATATCCAAATAGATGTTCAGATATGAATAAAATGGCGAAATGAAATACTCATTAGAAAAATAAATATTTTATTCAACAAGTATATAACATCGCACTGGCAAAGCAAGTAAGGAGACTAATACGAGGTCGATCCAAATCGAAGCTATGTAAAGTACCTCCTTAAATGAGAGATATGCCGTGTTTGGGGATAAGCGCACGGATAAGTGAGATAGCTTGTAGGCCCCTTGCCGAGGTCCTCGTGAACGAGGTATGGGCCTTCCAATGTCGGATCCAACTTGTTAAGACGCTCGGCTCTGCTGGCTTCATTATTTCAGAGACGAGGTCGCCTACTTGCGGTCATGGAGGCTTTGACCCTTTGTTGTAATACCGCGACACGGCCCTTGTCTCGTTGGATTTGTATACCGAAGCAAGTTGGTTGAGCTTGTATACAATGTTTCTGTTACCACTATTACAATCTCCTATCCGAATTGAATACTTGATTGCATATATCCGTGTCCCCTTATCTCATATATAAGTTAGATCATACAAAGGTGTAGAAGATCACGTAAGTCCGTATGATTGGTCAAGCTTAATGAGATATAAAAGTTTCACACCGAGACAACTTGAGGACGAGTTGTCGGTATAGCCTGCAGATAGATAAGTGACTTGACTTAGTTGCTTGTCTATGCCGGATGCGCCTCTAACGTATTGAAGGATCACAAGTGAGATGTGTTCTTCTATCTCGACCGCCGTGAAGAACCAAGATCTCGTGACTTACGATGATCTAAACCTCGATAAGGTATTAGGTGAGTATGAGTTCTTTGTCCATCACTTTGACTTGTTATGGGTGAGGTTATATGTTCTAACCCAAGATTCTCCGCATCTTGGGTGGTGGCGTTTGTATGTCACGCTAGTTATCTCAGACGAGTCACCGATCCGCTTAGGATGATGACGCCCCTTAAGGAGCTCAAAAGGTTTATTGTACTAAACCCCGCAGTTAAATTAGCTCAAGTACAATAATAAGGTTGAGTGGTACTACTTAAGGAAATGAAGTTATTAATCGCTTTAAGCGATCGATTGCTATAAATAATTAATGGACGCTCGATATCTTAAATACGGGATTCGTAATGTCTAAGTGCAAGCCCGACTCACCATCAAGAATAAAGGGGTAAGTCAACATTCTTTCTAGTGGCATGATCGAATGTTTATGAATTAATTTATGTTCGGGATGAACATAAGATAATTAATTTATTTGAGGCCCATCTTTATTCCTTGCATTTGATCCTCGGCAGCCCATCCAGTCCGTAGCTCAAGAAAATCGGCGCCCCCTAGTAGCTCTCTATGGCAAGATTTTATTCTCTTTATCCACAAGGATATAATTATATTTATGGTATATGCATAGATCCTTTCCATATAAGATTATGGTAATAATCCTGAGAGTATGGTAATAATCTCGAGTATGGTAATTTCCATAAAGAATTATGGTAATTTCCATATGGGATTATGGTAATTTCCATATAGGATTATGGTAATTTCCATATGGGTTTAAGGTAGTGCATTATAAATATAAGGTATGAGATAAAGTCTAGGTGAATGCTAATTAATCCACACACTATTTTCGAGAATCACAAGTGAGTTTGTGAGGATTTTCGAGAGTTTTGTCTTGAGAGCATTGGGTGATTTTCCGAAGCATTCTCCATAGATCGCCCTCACTCGGCGTTGTAGATTGGGCAACCGGATACATCCGGAAGGTCAAAGCACGAGTCCGATCCGCTCAATCCATTCATCTCGCTCCATCGACCTCTTCGATCCAAAGGTAAACACGAGAAAACCCTACGTGTTGCAATTAATTATATAGACGCATGCTAGGAATATAATCAATGTATGGTGAATTAAATATCCAAGATAGATCCTCGGGCGAGGGCTAAACATATGTTTTCCTACATGTACTTAGCTTCGCTTATGAAGGCGAGTTCGCTTCTCTTCGAGAGCATCAAGGTTGGCCCGCAGTCGCCCTCGCTCCCATCCGGGTCAAAGTGAAGAGTGCGTGGGCTTGGTGCGCGATTTCACCCGGTATGACGGCCTCGGTTCCATAGACCAAGCTGAAGGCGTTTCTCCGCACGAAGTCCGAGGTGTCGCTCAGTAGGACCGAGAGGACTTGGGGAGGTTTTCAGCCCGATCGCTTTTAGCTCGGTCTAGCCTCTTCTTTAATCCTTGTATGATCGTGCGGTTCGTCACCTCGGTCCGACCATTCGCTTGCGGGTGTGCGAATCGAGGTGAGCGTTGATCGATCCGGAGCTCTTCGCACCACCCTTAAAATTTTGTCAACGAATTGGGCACCGTTGTCCGAGACCGTATCGTGCGGTATGCCAAGCGGCGGACTATATTCTTCCACACGGGTCTCAATCCTTTTGCTCGTGAGGTTCGGTAGTGGCTCGGCTTGACCCATTTTGTGAAGTAGTCTATGGCTACGACTAAATATCGGAGCTGACCTGGTGCTCGATCGAACGGGCCAACGATGTCGATCCCCCACTGCATGAAAGGCCATGGACTCGCAGTCGCCGGATCGATGCGGGTAGCTTTTGACCGTGGGTGAAGGCGGCACTTCTGGACACTTTTGACGAGCTCGGCCGAATCTTGAATAAGGGTGGGCCAATAATATCCCGACCTCAACGTCTTCTTTGAAAGAGCCCGTGACCCGATGTGGCTTCCGCAAGATCCTCTGTGAATCTCATTAAGCACGTAGTCGGCTTCTTCTGGCCCAAGGCACCTCAGGAGGGGTTGAAGGTAAGACTTCCGGTAGAGAGCCCTCATATATGAGATACTTCTGGGATTTCACCATCATCTTTTTGGCCTCAAGCCGATCCTGAGGTAGTGTGCCAACTTCCGTGTAGCTTCGGGCGTCATCCGCTTGGCTCACCGCGATAACGCCGACGTGGGGCGCCTCGATGCTTCTGGAATGAACTTCCTTCACTAGCGGATTTGCCGATGACGAAGCCAACTTACTAAGGATGTCACCGGCCGCTTTCCCCTCGGGGATTTGATGAATCTTGAAGCACTGAATGAGGTCAAGATCTCTTTCGCTTTCTCAAGGTATTGCTTCATTCGATCCTCCTTGGCCTCAGATGTGCCTAAGACCGGTTTACCACGACACAGGAATCTCCAAATATCCGACTTTGTCCACTTTCAATTCCTTTGCAAGGCGAGTCCCGAGATCGGTGCCAGACTCCACTTCGTTGTTGGTGGTCGGGAAGGTAAACCGGAGGCGACGTCACTTCTTGCTTATCTCGGGCCGAGGAGGAGGATGCCCGCTCACGCCTGCCTTGCATGAAGCTCCGCCCACGTACATCCGCCAAAGAACCATCGGGCGATGCAAGGACAGTTCCTCACTGTGAGGCGGGAGTGACCTCGCTGGTAGAGACGACCTCGGTGAATTTGACCTCCACCAGAAATCGTGAGCTTACCCTTTATGGCCGGCACAGGGAGTGCGAGATGTCGTGCTCGCCGAGCTCCAAGACCCACTGGCTATACGTCCAGATGACTCGGTTTTGATAAGACTTGTCTTAAAGGTAAGTCCGTTAGTACCGGACGGAATGAGCTTGAAAGTAGGGCCGAGGCGCCGCCATGCTCACCGTGACCGAGCTATCTTCTCGAGGTTGGTGTACCTTGTCTCCGGTCCTTTGAGAGCCCTGATGAAGTAGATGGGAGTTGCCATCCCATCTCATCTCGCACCATAGATCAAGATCGATTGCCTCGTCCGAGGCGCCGACACAACGATAGGGTTTCACCTTGCTTTGGGCGGATAGGGTTGGCGGTCGGCGAGATATTCCTTCGCCAGCGGGCGACCGGTGTTCTTCCCGCCAGTGAAACTGGAGCTCTCCTCGGGATCTTGAAGAAGGGAAGTCGCTTCTGGCACTCGAGATAGGAATCACTGAGGCGGCTAGGCATCCGGTGAGTTTGTGTATTTCACGGATGGTTCTTGGGACCCGCATGTCGAAAGCACTGCCTTCACCTTGGTAGATTGGCTGTGCCTTCTTGAGAAACCCAAAGATCCTGTGAATTTACCCGTCTTCACCACGAATGTGCACTGGGATTAAGCTTGAGGTTGGCCGACCGAGGAGGCTGGAGGATAGTTTCGAGGTCGACGGCGCAGCTTCTCGCCTTTTGCTTTTGACTACTATATCGCCGATGTAGACCTCAACGATTTCCCTATGTGATCTTTGAAGATCGCGTCCACCATCCTTTGGTAGGTAGCTCCAGCTGCTTCGCATCAAAGGCATCTTCCCAGTGGCAAAGACACCAAGTCGTTGATGAACGCTGCTTTTGGGGCATCTTCCGGCTCATCGACTTGGTGGTATCCCTTGTATAAATCCAGAAATCAAGATCTCATGTCCCACCAATGCCTCCACCTTCTTGTCAATGTCGTGAGGGTATAATCCTTTAGGCGGTGTTTGTTGAGGTCGGTATAGTCGACATACATGCGCCATCCCTCTCCTCGGCTTTCAACCACAATTGGATTAGCCATCCAGTTGGGTATTTGACCTCGCATGATTTTAGCCTCCTGAGTTGGGTTACCTCGCCTCTTATGACCGTCATGCCCGCTGCAAAACTTCTCTTCTTACGCGAACCGGTTTAGTGGCCTGGATCGATGTTGAGACGATGAGTTATGAGCTCGGGCGAGACCCGGTCATGTCCAAGGAGACCATGCAAATACATCTCTATATTCCTTAGAAGTCGCATGACTGTTGGCGAATATTGGTCAACTTGGGTGCCGACCTTGACAACTTTGGAAGGGTCGTGGTTGATAGTCAAGATTCTCGGCCAGTCATCCCGAGGTGGCAACTTCGGTGGTTCTCAGAATTGCTAGGCCCGAGGTAAGGCCGCATCCTGGTTGAGACTGTAGGCATTCTTTAGCCGCCGCTTGGTCACCCCGAATGCTTAACACTCCCACCGGGTGAGTATCTTAATGGCGAGGTGGTACACGGAGCGCACGGCCCGGTTGCGTCTGTACCAATCTCTTCCTAGGATAATGTTGTATGGAGAGGAGCTCGGACTAAGAAAAATTGAATGGCCTTCGTAACCGACTGGGAGCACGCCCTACAGAACCGGAAGGGTAATGACGCCGGGTCGAACCGCCTCCGAGTAAAGCTCCGCAATCGAAGGTGCGGATGTACTTGAATTCCTCCAACATCAAATATGATGCTAACGGAGGTCCGGCGTCAATGTAGACCCGATGTACGTTTGTTGCCCACCACGGCTTGATAGTAATGGCGCCCGCGAGGCATAATCTGGGTACTAGGTCATCTTTGAGAACACGATGTTCTCTCCATCCCGAGTCGCTTGTTTTTCGGCTCTCGGGGTCGGCCTCCGAGCCTCATTTCTAAGTGACGACCTCGCCGTACCAACGCAGTCCGGTTATAGCATAGACACGCCCATTGCATTGGGACCTTCGTCCTCGCCATCTTCAGTCTGGCCGCCACGAGGTCGGTCCGCAGCTGTTACCACCTCCATTTTTCCTCTCGCGCTTTTATTACCCGCCCAGTCGGCCGGTACTTCTTCGCCCTTCTTCGACGAGCTCATCAACTGTGAGCTCAAGATCTGCAATCTTCAGATCGTGACCGCACTCTCGTGGTAGTCACAATACTTTCCCTGACTGACTTTTTTCGGATCCTCCTTCATAGGAGGAGGTTTTGAAAGAGCTCAGCAGAAGCTCAAATATTTCCGCCTGGATTTGAGCAGAGGGCGCCGCTATTGCTGGGAGCCCGCCGAGGTCCCACCTTGATTCTACCGGGCCTTTTGATTCTTTCGAACGCACTGCGCTCAAAGACTCGGCCTCGATCCTCCGGCTTCCTTCTTTCAATCCACCGCTCATCCCGCATCTCTCTTCTTCCGGTCCGACTCGTCCCTTCGACAAAGTTGTCAACCAAGGTCCAAAGACGACTAGTCGCCTTCTACCGCTCACGGGTGATCTCTTTATTCGAGCACCGGTCGGATCCCGCTCTTGAATGCGTTGATGATGTAGAGATCGTTACTCTCATCTATTTTAAGGGATTCCATGATGAATCTTGAGACGAAATTCAACATCGCCTCGCCCCGCCCCTGGCGGATTGTAAGCGATCGATGAAGGTTGTCGAGGCGGCATCTTTGGTAAAACGCCATTTGAATCGATCCATGAGGTCTTTGAAGCAATGGATAATGTTCGGCGAGGTGAACCAACGCCGAGCGTTGGAGATCAGACCGGGAAGACCTTACACATGTGGAAATCTTTCATCCCTTTGTTTGCCATGTTAGTGGTATGGCAAATAGGAAGTCGGAAGGATCTCCAAGGCCATCGTGCAAGAATATTTGGAGCACGGTATCGCTGCAAGGTGGGTGTATCCGAATATCCTCGAGAAAGGAGAGATAATCCGTCCGCGCTTGGCCGAATCCGGGAGCTCGTTGCCATCTCTCTCCGGAGGAGGGAGATCGATAAGCGGCGTCTGCCGCCTCTCCGGGGAGTTCGACTTTGCCTTTCCTCTCTTCTTTCCCGCCCACCACATGGGCATTACCGAGGTGGAGAACGGCTCGCGGATGGTATGAGGCGAATGAACTCGGGTATTGGGCGGTCATTGTGCGCAGCAGAACGTTGATTGTTTCAAGAGGCGAACGACCTCGCCGTTCAGAATCACCACCGGGCACTCTTGAGGGCCCGCCCGCTTGTCCTCCGTTGAGGAAACTCGAATTGATTGAGGTTGGCATTGAGGAATTCGGACACCGCCGACCGAGGACCTCGTGGGAGCGGTGGCCTCTGCTCACCGGCATCGAGGTCGGCATCTTCCTCCTCGTTGGGCGACCATCCCGAGGTGTATGGAAGCATTCTCCATGTAGCCCTCGGTGTATGACCGCTAGTGGAGTCCGCGATCCCTTCCCGGCCCAGTGTGACTACCCGATCGTCCTCTGCACGGTTGTTACCGACATCGCCGGCAAGATTTATGCTTGCACGTGTCCTTGCTATTAAATTGTAGAAAACACAGCTTTTGTTCAAAAGAAAAGAGTGTTCCCACGACGGCCTTGATGATAAATACGTATGCGTTAGTATGCGAGATTTAGAGAAAGCGAGAAAGAACACATGAGTTTTACGTGGTTCGATCAAGAATCGATCTACGCCCACGGAGGTGATGATCCTCAAGATGTTCACTATAATTGTATTACAATGAGTATCTCAAGGAGCTCTAGTGTTCAAGAATTTGCTAACCCTTTACCTTCAATCTAACTCTTATTTATACATAAACGTAGACCTTGTAACTAATCCCTGAATGGCGGGCTCATGATCCTTCAGAATCGACCATGATCTTCACCATAATTGTCCATGATTTCCACCGCTACCCCATCATCTTCGCCTTGACCCCGTCTTTAATTGTGGTTTGAGGCCGTGTTTGGGCGAAACCGAGTAGGGCAAGATTAGGTCGTGCCCACTGCTTTGGCCTCGCTAGTGGGCCCGAGAGGTTGGGTCATATCCTATCAATAATAATAATAATAATAATAATAATAATAATAATAATAATAATAATAATGTATGTGTGTGTGTGTGTGTGTGAACTAAAATCCCGTGCTCGACCTCCTAGTGGAGATAGCTCCATGCCGAGTATGTGTATGTGATATATATATATAATTAAAGAGACATGCACAGCATGGAAACTTTGAAGAGGAGGACTGGTTTGAGCATGAAATGGGAATTAAATTGGGCTCCTTTCTCAAATTGAACAAATATTTAAAGCTCCATCTACATAAAGTACAAAAGAATGATGAAAATAATCTAAGCATCGGGTGCAATGCCAGCATTTATTTGACTGGTCGTCGCAGCTCCATATTTTTTTATTAAATCCCATTTTAGATTTCAATGTGGAAGAGGTTGATGTTCCTCCTCTAGTTGCTACTTATTAGATCCCAATGTAAATAGGGTTTTATTGTTAATGTCTTATATTTTATGGAATTGCACTCTACAAAAAAATTAGCCAGCCGCGACGGAACTAGCAAAGATAAGTGTTCTGTCGCCAGTTAGCTACAGAACAACGACAAAACTTATGATATGAAAATGTAGACCGTATAAAGACAATTATGTGATCCCATAGAATAATTTATCGATTTGAAAAAAAGGAGTTTATTAGAAAGATGCGACAAAAACTAATTGGTGTTTGATTTTAATTGTAATGATCAGCATGGAAAATGAGACAAAAGATAAATGGTGTTTGGTTGTAATTGTAATGAGCATTGTTTCTGAGTCAACTAGACCTCTGATCTAAGCGAATTAAGGTCCACAATAAATGAAGAAAGAAGTTTGCTATGCAGAACTAACACGATAGAGCTCACATGATTGAGGCAGATTTGTGAGCCAGGTCTTTCCCACCTTAATCTTTTGAAGTCATAGTCTATTTTCGAAGAACTGCTATAGCCATAGGCGGATCTAGGGGGTAGCTGCACCGGCTCAAAGCCAAAGGCAAGCCCCAAACTTTTTCTTCTGCTTATGCCTTATATTAAGCCTCAATTTAAAATTACCACCAAAATAATTAAAAATTAAAACAAAATTGTTATTGTTGGATTTTTATATTTTTACTCATGAGAAAAGCCCATAAGAAGGTTATAAGAATGAAAAGGCCAACCACCATTTTTAAAGGAGAAATTGAAGTAGCCAAAATGTAAAAATTGTAACTTTTTTTTCCTCTCGATTTTCAAGCAATTTTAGAAAAATCTTTTTGGGATTGAAGTGTTAGATCATCGTGATTTTGGACGAGGCTTCACAAAGATCGACTCACCGCTTTGGACAATGAAGATCGGATTTTGAGTTTCAAGGTCGGGTTTTATCGATCCGAATAGAGGAGAATTTCTCGTGATATTTTCTCGATCTTTGCTCGATTTTGATTCCATACATCTTGATGTGCTTATTTTCGAGTGTATGATATTTTGTATTCCTCTAATATAATTTAGAGAAGATTGTGTACTTGCTCCATTATTGATTATAGTGATTTAAAAGACTCTAATAGTCCGTGATTTTTTCCTCTCTTTCCTTTTAAGAGGTTTTCCACGCTAAAATTTTGTGTCTCCTTATTGTCGTGTGCCTACTATTTTGAACGCAGATATTGATGCTTTTGAATACCCTATTTGTCTGAATCCTCAAAGGTTCATACGAGTCGGAAAAATTAGCCAAACAAAGGTGTCATATTCTTCCTCAGCGCTACATCTGCTCAAGTGTTTGCTGATATTGTTCTCTGCCCATTCGAAGCTGTCAAAGTTCAAGTTCAATCGTAGCCAAATTTTATCAGTGGTTTGGTTGATGGATTTCCTAAAGTTTACGTTAAAGAAGGGTTTATATTGAAAGAAATTTTATTAAAAATATAAATATAAACTCAATTATTGATGGATTTTGTATATTGAAATCTCGCAAGACGACTTATGGAAACATAGAAATATTTTAGCATTTATGATATTTAATACTTCGAAGTATTTATTTTCAGCCCACCCCATCATCAACTTCTAGATCCGCCCCTGGCTATAGCTCTGTTTTATAGTACTCGCGATGATCAGTCTTGCTGTGTTTGAATCAACGATATCTCGAGTGGTCAATATCAGTCTTCTTAAACGAACCTAATTCGTTTCATCCAACTCAAAGTAGATTTCTAGATTGTACTCCCTCTGTCCATCAAAAGTGTATCACAATTTCCTTATTCGACGTCTACAAAGAGTGTGTCATTTTCTTTTTTGGGACACTCAATCTTTATAATTCAACTTCATAACCACTTATTATTTACCAAAAAATCGTCCCCTTACCCACTCTTAATTCTTATAATTCAACATCAATCACTCATTTCTTATATGTTGAGATTCTTTCTTTATTCAAATAATATATCAGACATTTTATTAACACTTGTGCCGTCCACCAGTAGACACGTTCTTAATGAATGGAGGAAGTATATAACAATTTCTATGACAATTTGTTGATTCATGAATTTATACAAAACTATAAGATGGTGCGAAATTAATACGAATGGTTTTTTTTTACCATAATTTGTATAAGAAAAGTATTATTTGTTAGAGTTAATAATAGAAATTTTCTGGCCAGTTTTGTGGTCTCAAATCTTAAACACCATCTTTTTAATTTCTTACATTCATTTTTATTTATTATATATTTGATCCAATTTCTGTACATCGTTCTTTCTTTTTATTTCCCTAACAATTTTTTCTTCTCTTCTTCATTTCACTAACAATATAGTATCAAGACAAACGGTCCATATTATATACTAGTTCCTTCATGAGAATTAGTTCCTATTAAAGGAACACCATTCTACCGAATAATATCATATATATATATATATATATATATATATATATATATATATATATATATATATGCATGTCCACGTCATATTTATTATATAAGTATAAAATAGTGTAATTAATTTTAGAATTAAAATACACATAGGAAGATTCATATTTAGCGGACTATTAGTATTATACACTTTTTTTATTTATAGAATATTGTGTATATTAGATGCTTCCCGTTTAACATATTAGATCATGTATAGTACTTATTTTTCTTTATCGTACATATATAATATATTATAATATGTAGAGACTTAATAGATTTATATATGTATATACACCCTTTGTGAATCTAAAAAAATGTATGCACAAGTAAGGTAAGGTTGCATTGTTAGAGCTGAGTTTTTTTAATATACTGCATATGAAATCATATAAAAATATTCCACTATAAAGATCTTTGGATTTATTTTTCATGTATTATGACATGGAACATATTCATTGTATTCCTACTATAGTTTCCGTATTTTCTCTAGTCTCGTCTCTATTAAAATGCTTAAATTAAATATTAAAATATATGCAATGGACAAGGTGATTTACTAGTGTAATATCATCTTGCCCGCCCTGAGTCTATTGGGCCAATGCACGTTTTGGGCCAGCCTAAACCGATTTGAACTTCACAGGCCTTTAATTTTGAACCTTGTACTAAGACGATCCGTTTTATCTATTCTAAAATATAGTACTCCAACATAACCTCTTCAGCTCTCGTATCAAAATTCATTTTCATGCGATATTTTGTTATGAAACTAAATAAGTTGAATGATATTGAAGCCACTGTCACACACACACACACACACACACACACACACACACACATATATATATATATATATATATATATATATATATATATATGCCTTCTTGTCAGATCTGATTGCTTAAAACTCCATTTCCACCTTTAACGTCAAACATGTGAAGATTTTCCTTGTAATGCTATGATTGTGCTTTAAGACAACCCCAGCAATTTTTAATTCCTTAGAAGTAAAGCACACCGAGAAAACATGAAACACAATACACATTTTCCTTAAAACTAAAAGACCAAAATTTGTGTACGTAAATCTCATTTCTGGATGAGATATTTGACAGCCAAATCTGAATCAGTTAACTGTAATAACGACATTAACCGTCCTTAAAATTATAATGTTTAACGTCTGCGTCATTACAACTAGGGCGATAATAGGTGATTGGTCGAAAATCCCACTAGTCCTTGTCAATTCGTCGTGCTCGAGTATATATAAAACTCTGTCGCATGAAGGAAAAAAGCACAAGTTTGAAAAGTTGTACGTAAAACTCTAGCATAACTATTCTCCTCGAACTCGACTCGTGAAGCTCGACTTACAGTTAACGTTATATTCGTGAGTTTTACTGCATTTTCTGCTTTATAAGTTTGTTTGCTTTTGGATGTGTGTGTACTGTGTTTTATATCTGTAGATGCAGTCGGTTTTTTTGGGTTAACGTGAGAACCATTTTTATCGTGAGAACGTGAGAACCAAAAAATGATGAATTCACCGTGAAAGCTGATGAATCCGCTGAGAAAGTTAATGAATCCAAAAAAATAAGATTTTCGTCCCTCATGGGATTCGAACCCATGTGAAAAATTCTGAATTTTTGAATTCATTAACTTTCTCAACGGATTCATTAACTTTCATAACGAATTCATTTGGTTCTTAGTTTTAGGATAAGAATGGTTCTCATTTGAACTAAACTCTATATATATATATATATATATATATATATATATATATAGCACAGTTTTGAGAAAATAAACGAATTACCAGTTCGATATAGGATTTCATCTGCATAGGCATGTGAATTTTCATATTTTTTGCACTCTGCTGAAACAAATTAGTCGAGAGGTACAATAAAATTTTGTGTACCACTATTAATTTTACAATTTAATGATATTTATTAAATCATAATAATTATTATTATAAAATGAATTCTAATTAACATTTATTACTAAATTGAAGCTTAAAAAATTATATACACTAAATATGGAATAATTAACCTTTAAAAGATAAAAAATAATTTTTAAAGCTAATTGGATAGGTAAACTCGCATTAATAAATGTAAATTAAATTAAAGGAATAGAAATTGAAATTGAAAGAGAAAAAAATGAAAGTGGAACACATATTAATTGGAGACTAAAAAGTGAGATAGAGGATTCCAAATGGCCGGCATCATGATTAATTAGCCCCAAATCGACTTAATAAATTAGGATTTTAATCATAATTATTTAAAATTTAATTAAATTTTATTAATCATAATTAGAATTTCATAATAAATAATTGACTTAACTAAAACATAATTATTAAATAATTAAGGTGTCCGCACGATGCAACTATTTGCATAGGACAAAATGTATCCTGTGAAGGCGTCCTCACGGAAGGAAGCATATGGACCACATCCAATTGTAATGTATTAATTTCAATTAGAATTTATTAATTTAGATTTAAATTTATTATTTGTAATTGGATGTGATAACGCATTACAGAAGACCACCTTATAATATAAAAAGCAAACTGATTATCGTGTAAGTTCATTTAAATCCAATTTTTTACTACCTTAAACGGGGAAATCTATAACTTACTGATCTTCCAAAAAAAAAAAAGAATAGGTTCTATTACTATTTTTATTTTATTTGTGTACGTGACCTTTTTCCGCTTTTATTTTATTTTTCTTAGGGTGACGAAGTGCGAAAAATGTCGCTGAAGGAGAGGAAGATTCGCGAAGAGCTTGAGCGAGAAATAGAAAATAATTTGGAGAGAGAAATTAAAGAAGGGATGCATGGCTTAGCCATGAAATTGCACAAGTTGCATCTGCACCGAAGAGAAAAAAGTGAGAGTAAAATAACGAGACAATCATCCAATCAACAAAACAAACAAAGAAGAAAAATTGTGTCCGAGGTTAACATTAACATTAAAATGGAGGGTGGAACCACGATCGAGATTAAGGAAAGCAGGAAAGAGGATCGTCGAATCCTAACCCTAACCCTAACCCTAAACAAGTTCATAATGCTCGTAAAATTAAGTTTGATTGGACACAAAGTCTTAGATCAGGATCAAACAATTCGAGGATTGAATCCAAAATTGAGGAGAAGAAATCGGACAAAGTTGGTAACTCTTGCGCGACACGTAAGGTTGCATTGTTAGAGCTAGGATGGAAATATTAGTTCAAGTTAATTCAAGTGATTTATAAAATGAAAACAACCACCTAGTATTGAGTGATTGTTTTATGAGTGTGATGATTATATTATTATTGTGAATGATGTTTATCGGTTCGAGTGTGTGACGACATGGGAGGACATTTTTATTTTACAATTTTTTATTCTTCTAATTTTTGTGGATATGATGATAGCTTAAAAAAATGTACAAGTCCGAATCCACACGCTATGGATTTTGGGCCCATGGAAATTTTGGACTATGAGTCCAATTACAGTAACTTTTCAGTTGTTTTCTTATATGAATTATTTGATGGGCTTGTTACATAAATCGTTTTGATTTATGAGTTCTTTGCATACATTTAGAATATTTAGTAACACTAATCTAAAATCATGGTTATATGTCGGTTGCAATTAACAACAATACGAAAAAGTTGCCGTATGCTTATATAAAGATGATTATGTTCGTGTAGTATTCCTCACCCGTTATTTCAGTGTTAAATTCAGTGTTAAATTCATATAAATGTATTTGGAAGTATTAACCAATGTATTTGGAAAAGATAAATCTTATTGTGCATCAAATTTATGAACTACTTATGAAGTAGGTGATGTTTTCTGGTCTAGTCCGCTACTTTTGCCACCTCTAGATGTCACCCCATCTACTACCAGTTTACTGTTCGAGCGGAATTCCACCTACTCAAAACCTTTTTGTTTGATCCATGATAATGCTTCATGTAGACCCACGACCTCTCTTTTCCCACTCGCATACAACCCGCAAAAGTGAGAACACATGTTATAAGACTTCATCTGGCATCTTGGAGAACCATGTCTGCTCCTGTCATTTTGAGACTAAAAAAAAAGGCAGTATCCACCTTGTACTTGAACCACCCATTCTGGGGTGACATGTTCGTCTTCTACGCGTCGTAGTAGCTTCATCAACTAGAAAACCATTTGTTTTTCGCCATTCCTTTCTGGCAGGTTGGCTAATCGAATGGTTATGCTTGAGTTAGGGACCTTAAAGCTCCAGAGTGCATCATTTCTATCCTTCCACAGTTGCCACAATACTATTGCCATCCTAGCATTTGCATCATCCTCTTTCAAGTCTAACACAGAGAACATAAACTCTACAAAACATTCACATCTCTCAACTCTCATTCTAAACCTATCCAGAAACAGAGACGCAGTCCAACATGACTCCGCATGTTCGCACGCCACAAATGAATGCAAGCTATTCTCAAAACCCTTTCGACAAACTCCATATTATGTTCCAACATCTATCCTTTTACTCATTAATCTTTCCTTGTTTGAAAGACAATTGTGCGCATCTCGCCAAGACAATGTTTAACTTTTGGAGGAATCTCGAGCTTCCATAGGTTTTTCCATCCCCGTTTCACTGCATGTGAACTATCTCTCGTTATCTCTCTCGCGAGCTTGTAGGCTGAGCTGACAAAGTAAATGCCATTATTGTTGCAGTGCCATATTAGCTTGTCATGCTCAATTTGCGGGCTCAAAGGAATACTTAAAATCTCTCCGCCACTACTTTCTCAAAAGATCCTCAACTAAATCCACGCTCCATTGTCTATAACCCGTAGCTATGAGGTCTGAGACCTCATGCTATGAACATCAGTTGAATGGAAATAGTTGACAAAAAATCCCCATCGCACTGAAGCCAAGGATCTTGGAAAACCCGTACCTCCCTACCATTTTAAATCTTCCATCTCATCCCACTTTACAATATATCTTGAGACGGCCACTTCTCCAACTTCGCATTGAGAAAATTCCCTTGAGGTCAATATTTAGCTTTAAGGACCCGACTAACAAAGTATCCGGGTTAGCGGATAAACGCCAACTAAAATCTTCCAAGCATTGCTAGATTAAAAGATAGAACTTTCGAAACCCCAGGCCACCTGTCTCATTCTTCACAGACAACCTATCCCACACCATCCATTTATTCCATTTAGATCGATCTCCTCATTGTCCGACTAGAAAGAATTAAGCATATGTTCCAGTTCATCGGAAAGACAAGTCGCAAAAGAACGGTCGTCATATAGTAAGTCGGAATAGCTTGAGCAATAGATTTGATCAATACCTTTATCAGCTTTTAAAATCTTCTTCCCCAGCCACCATTGAATTCGACTCTCTCCACATTCTTTATCGGACAAAACCAAACATTGCATTCTTCTCTCGCCCAACCCAAGAAGGTAAGCAAAGTAACGCCCGGTATTGAAAAACTAGTGTACACCCATCAGATTAGATATGTTCGTCTAAGACGCGTCACTCACATTTTTGCTGAAGAATATCCTGACTTTTGAAATTAATGGCGTATCCAGAGCTTATTTCATATTCAAACAAAGATGTTGTTATCTGCAAACATGAGGTGAGAAACTGTCGGTCCATTCTTTCTCATTCTCAGCCGATGCAAAACACCATTCGCCATAACTCGATTTATCGAATATGACAACCTCTCCACATAGGTTGATTTTGTAGAATTTCTAGGCAGAAAACCAGAAGAAGAACAAGAAGAAGAAGCAGAAAAGAAAATGAGAAAACTGATATAACTTCATTGTGAAGAATTTGTATATTGTTTCATCATCTCCAAATGTGAATCATGTGGAGCATTTATAGAGAAGTAAACAAGCATCTAACAAAGAAAATAACTACTCTAACATATTGTAACAAACTAACTACTCTTAACAACTTTCAATTAACAAACTAATAACTACTCTTAACAACTTTCAACTAACAAGTCATAATCTCTACATCCCCCGCAAGCTGGAGATGGTGAAAATCCACCAGCCCAAGCTTGACATAATGAACTCGAAAGCGAGGTCCCAATCTCGCCAAAGACCATCACCATGTTCGCTTCGCAGGTCTCGCACGCCGAGAATGACGCCGGTTGTATCACAAACTTAGCAACTCTCGCAGATCTACACCGATCCGAACAGAGAAAACCAATAACTACACGCTTTAGAAATACTTTGAAACGAATATGGAAATCGCAATCACGACTCCAACGGATTGAGACAAAGCCTAAATCCACCATCGATCTTAGCTAAGATCACCATCGATCCTAGCAGAGGCATAGAAGATAAGAAAATCAACCGATACACAATCGTAGAAATGAGTAAGACACATCGCCATACTCCTCGTCATTCAAAAAAAATCTGCAACGCCTTTCCGCACCGCACATCCATCTCCACCAACCTCTCAGAAATGCCCGAGACACCACCGCCACAAGCCTCTTCCGATAGCCATGGCTCCCCCCGGCCATTATAGCTGCCACCACCGACACTGGGAACCTTTTTTTCTCTACAGGAAAACCATCTTCATCTTCACTTTCAAGGACATGAACACTAGTTCCACCTTTGGGAACAATCCGTTGTTGAGCCATCGCTTTCTTCTTCTTCTTCCCTTGTTTAGACATGCCATTCTCATTGGTAGGCTTTCCATCATCCAAGATCTTCAATTTTCACTCCATCGTTGGGAACAGCTGAGTGGGGTACCCGCAATGCAGGTCATCATCGTAATAGTCTTCATCATCTTCTTCACCTTCGTAATCATACCAATATCTTCATCGCCTTAATCGATCCCCATCGCATTATCCTCATATAGACCGCATTCATAACCATCTTCCTCATTATCATCCTCATTAGGATGTTGATCGGGCCAACCCGCTGGTTCTGGCTAACCCACCCGGTTGTCCGGCTATTCGGTTCGTGCTATTCGATTGATATTTTTTCTGTTAGAAAAATTCAACCCTAACTCTAAACTCTCGGGTTTCTGCTAATCCATCGGGCCGTAAAGCTTAAAATATATATATATATATATATATATATATATATATATATATATATATATATCAAATATTTTATATTAAGCGTTGGAGTAAAAACAAATAATTGAAAATAAATATAATACATTCCACAAGTTCTTTTTTTAATCTTATTATACTAACTTTGAATAGCAAACAATAAAAATTAAAAATAGTGCTCATAATTAAATTCTTTTTTCTAATATGCTTTAATGTCCGATTCCATGTAACTAAATGATTTCTAATAATATAATACAATTATAGCGAATTAAAACTAATATCTAGAAAAATTTTAATAAGTTAATTCAATATAATACTATTTAAAATATATTACAATATCAAAATTAGAAAATAATGCTCACAACTAAATTATTTTTTAATATATCCAATATTCATATTCCATAATAGCTAATTCACTATTTTTTGTAACTTTTAACAACACTATGAATATCTTCTATAATTTCTCAGATAGTTGTAGGATGTTAATCGGCCAACTCCGCTGTGTTCGGGCTAACCCACTCGGGTTGTCGGCTATTCGGTTCGGCTATTCGGGTTGATGTTTTTTCGGTTATAAAATCCAACCCTAACCTCTAATTTTATCGGCTATTCGGCCATCCGGGCTTCACCCATATCGACATCCATAATCCTCATCATCGATTCATCACCATAAAAGAAACCAGAGAGATGCACACTCGAGGGCCAATGATTGAGAAGGTGACTTTTCGCCTTCCTCAAACCGAGTTTGAACCTTGTTGCTTAAATTGCAAATGCACAAAGTGTCATCCCCACTGTCCCAATCAATTTCATGGAATCGATGCAAATGTCATATCTCGAAATATATTCTTCATGAACATTCAAGTGTTGCAAA
Organism: Salvia rosmarinus; assembly: GCA_036937905.1. NCBI lineage: Eukaryota > Viridiplantae > Streptophyta > Magnoliopsida > Lamiales > Lamiaceae > Salvia > Salvia rosmarinus. Next base: position 61,678 of record JAODLM010000201.1, read on the forward strand.
GAAGTGCGTTGTCTGTATCCCATACCTTAATACAACCTTCATCATCACCGAAGCAATGGTAGATTCTGCCAAGTTAACTATTCGATTTATAGTAGCCCCATGAGAGTTATCAAGGCGTGCAATTGATGCACCAAGAGTTAAGAATAAATCGCACAAAAAACATGTTCCGTCAGACGAGAACGGGCATTCGTGAAATAAATGTACCAATCTCTACAAGCCTTTCTCCCGCACCAACAATTATGATAATTCTCGCCAGGAAGCGAGAATTGATATGCAATTAGCCGATTTTCCTGCGTAGATGCATTTCCGAGATAAGCAAGTCGATCGTATCAGTATAACACATTCTTCCGCCAACGCAATCGAATATCTTCAAAGACGGAGACATTCTGATTGCGCCAACGGCGTAAGATTGAGCGATGAGAGAACCGGATTTACACACCGATCAATAAAGGAACGCCGTCAGATGCGGAAATCGCCAGCGTTGTCGTGATCGGTTGTGATGAACTCGACCGCTATGGCCGCTTCTCCTTCACCGCACCGAGCCGCACTCGATGATCCTAAGCGAGAGGACCTAATGCCCTTCCTCAAACACGATTTCGGTAGGTCGCCGACGGCGATATGCAGCGACACGGCGTGATCGCAAGCTCGACGAATCATCGCCGCCGAATCGAGCAACGATGTCGTGCACCTCATGTCCCTTCTCTCGCGACGATCATTGCGGACTTGCTATCTTCAATTAGCACCTTTGATCTTATGTAATGCCTCACGCCATAGCTGCTGCTACCCATTCTCTCTCTACAATTAACTCAGCAATCAACTCAAACTCCAACCATAAGATCCGATACCATGTTGATTTTGTAGAATATCTAAGAAGAAAACAGAAGAAACCACAAGAAAGGAAAAGAAGAAGAAGGTAAAAGAAATGGGAAACCGATATAACTACATTGTGAAGAATTTGTATATTATTTCATCATCTCCAAATGTGAATCATGTGGTGTCACAAACTCAATCCTAAATACGGATTAGCAGGGCTATAATCAGTAAACATGAATGAACAACATGGAGACTCTCTTTAATAAAAAGCATAATACATATGTCATTTATATTTTTGGACTATATTACATAATTTGGGGTTCTTGCAGCGGAAGACATGTGATAAGTACATATGACGATGTACTATCAAGGTATAAACTTTTCAGCGACAATAATCCTATTGCTCAACACTGCTCCATCCATCATCTGCTCAACCTGCACATTTAAAAACAAACATGCAGGGCTGAGTACAAGAATGCACTCAGTGGACTCATGCCAAAAATATTTTATCATTTGAAGATTACACTGCCACATCATGGTAAGACACAAGGGTTTTAGTTGAAAATGCCTTGCGCTTACTAAAGCATTTTATCGCCATAAAATCATCGCCGCCGTATTTTCTCGTGTGTATGATCCATATCCCTTAACATCCTTTCGTCATATCATCATAGTCGAACGTCGTGAAGGAGGCCTCCTCTCACGACGCCGACCGCCGTGAATTGTCCTTACAAAGACACAATCACCTTAGGTGTACACGTTAATCCTAGCTGTATTGTCCTTCCCAAGACAGATCCGATATCGATTATTCATAAGTTGGGAATAACCCAACAACATTCATAACATTTCATAACATCTCATAACATCTCATGGATAGGATACATACACAAAACATAAACATTTTTGGTGTAATCATGTAAACATTTTATCAACAAATGAAATAAGCATCGAAATAAATATTTCAAAAGCATTTTATTTTTGAGTAGAGTAAAGCCCACCGGATCAGATTGCCTTAATCCCATTTCTTGGACCGTAAGTCCTAGCTTTTAGCCTATCTATTCTCGACCTTGAGGTTTTGGAGTCGAAAATCCATCGGGTCTTAGAACCCATATTTACTTTAGTGTATATCATGGTATGATATACACTCAATCGACCATGTGGTAGCACCTAGTCAAATATTTCACGCTAAGGTATGCTTTCGTGAAAATATCGTATCATGATGTTTTATCATAATTCGTACATCTTATAATGTTTCATCGCACTTTGCGACATAACATAATGAATGCATCGATTAATAGCATGTTAGTCACATAAGCATACTTCACATAGGGGTTTCCAACACTTAGTCAAATTTCAAGTGTTTTAATTTCAAGAAAACAAATTAAACAACCCAAGTGACGACTTTGACGCCCATAACTCTTCTTTCCCGCCCAAACATGGGCATTACGCCGAAGGGAGAACGGCCCATGGATGGTACGAGGGCGAATGAACTGGGTATTGGGGCCATCAGTGCAGCAGTGAACGTTGATTGTTTCAAGAGGCGAACGACCCTGCTGTCAGAATCACCAATTCGGCACTCTTGAGGCCCGCCCGCTTGTCCTCCGTTGAGGAAACTCGAATTGATTGAGGTTGGCATTGAGGAATTTGACACCGCCGACCGAGGACCTCGTGGGAGCGCGAGCCTCCCTGCTCACCGTCATCGAGGTCGGCATCTTCCTCCTCGTTGGGCGACCATCCCGAGGGTGTATGGAAGCATTCTCCATGTAGCCCTGTGTATGACCGCCAGTGGAGTCCGCGATCCCTTTCCCGCGCTGTGTGACTACACCGATCGTCCTCTCAGACGGTTGTTACCGACATCGCCGGCAAGATTTGCGTTTGCACGTGTCCTGCTATTAAATTGTAGAAAACACAGCTTTTGTTCGAAAAGAAAAGAGTGTTCCCACAGACGGCGCCAATGATAAACCTGTGTACGTTAGTATGCGAGATTTAGAGAAAGCAAGAAGAACACATGAGTTTTACGTGGTTCGATCAAGAATCGATCTACGTCCACGGAGGTGATGATCCTCAAGATGTTCACTATAATTGTATTACAATGAGTATCTCAAGGAGCTCTAGTGTTCAAAGAATTTGCTAACCCTTTTACCTTCAATCTAACTCTTATTTATACATAAACGTAGACCTTGTAACGAATCCCTCGAATGGCGGGCTCATGATCCTTCCAGAATCGACCATGATCTTCACCATAATTGTCCATGATTTCCACCGTTACCCCATCATCTTCGCCTTGACCCGCCTTTAATTGTGGTTTGAGGTCGTGTTTCAAGCGTGAACCGAGTAGGGCAAGATTAGGTCGTGCCCACTGCTTGGGCCTCGCTAGTGGCCCGAGAGGTTGGGTCATATCCTATCAATAATAATAATAATAATAATAATAATAATAATAATAATAATAATAATAATAATAATGTATGTGTATGTGTATGTGTGTGAACTAAAATCCTGTGCTCGACCTCCTAGTGGAGATAGCTCCATGCCGAGTATGTGTATGTGATATATATACATATAATTAAAGAGACATGCACAGCATGGAAACTTTGAAGAGGAGGACTGGTTTGAGCATGAAAATGGGAATTAAATTGGCTCCTTTCAAATTGAACAAATATTTAAAGCTCCATCTACATAAAGTACAAAAGAATGATGAAAATAATCTAAGCATCGGGTGCAATGCCAGCATTTATTTGACTGGTCGTCGCAGCTCCATATTTTTTATTAAATCCCATTTTAGATTTCAATGTGGAAGAGGTTGATGTTCCTCCTCTAGTTGCTACTTATTAGATCCCAATGTAAATAGGGTTTTATTGTTAATGTCTTATATTTTATGGAATTGCACTCTACAAAAAATTAGCCAGCCGCGACGGAACTAGAAGATAAGTGTTCTGTCGCCAGTTAGCTACAGAACAACGACAAAACTTATGATATGAAAATGTAGACCGTATAAAGACAATTATGTGATCCCATAGAATAATTTATCGATTTGAAAAAGGAGTTTATTAGAAAGATGCGACAAAACTAATTGGTGTTTGATTTTAATTGTAATGATCAGCATGGAAAATGAGACAAAAGATAAATGGTGTTTGGTTGTAATTGTAATGAGCATTGTTTCTGAGTCAACTAGACCTCTGATCTAAGCGAATTAAGGTCCACAATAAATGAAGAAAGAAGTTTGCTATGCAGAACTAACACGATAGAGCTCACATGATTGAGGCAGATTTGTGAGCCAGGTCTTTCCCACCTTAATCTTTTGAAGTCATAGTCTATTTTCGAAGAACTGCTATAGCTCTGTTTTATAGTACTCGCGATGATCAGTCTTGCTGTGTTTGAATCAACGATATCTCGAGTGGTCAATATCGCCTTCTTAAACGAACCTAATTCGTTTCATCCAACTCAAAGTAGATTTCTAGATTGTACTCCTCCGTCCATCAAAAGTGTATCACAATTTTATTCGACGCCTACAAAGAGTGTCATTTTCTTTTTGGGACACTCAATCTTTATAATTCAACTTCATAACCACTTATTATTTACCAAAAATCGCCCCTTACCCACTCTTAATTTTATAATTCAACATCAATCACTCATTTCTTATATGTTGAGATTCTTTCTTTATTCAAATAATATATCGACATTTTATTAACACTTGTGCCGTCCACCAAGAGACACGCTCTTAATGAATGGAGGAAGTATATAACAATTTCTATGACAATTTGTTGATTCATGAATTTATACAAAACTATAAGATGGTGCGAAATTAATACGAATGGTTTTTTTTTACCATAATTTGTATAAGAAAAGTATTATTTGTTAGAGTTAATAATAGAAATTTTCTGGCCAGTTTTGTGGTCTCAAATCTTAAACACCATCTTTTTAATTTCTTACATTCATTTTTATTTATTATATATTTGATCCAATTTCTGTACATCGTTCTTTCTTTTTATTTCCTAACAATTTTTCTTCTCTTCTTCATTTCACTAACAATATAGTATCAAGACAAACGGTCCATATTATATACTAGTTCCTTCATGAGAATTAGTTCCTATTAAAGGAACACCATTCTACTGAATAATATCATATATATATATATATATATATATATATATATATATATATATATGCATGTCCACGCTATATTTATTATATAAGTATAAAATAGTGTAATTAATTTTAGAATTAAAATACACATAGGAAGATTCATATTTAGCGGACTATTAGTATTATACACTTTTTTATTTATAGAATATTGTGTATATTAGATGCTTCCGTTTAACATATTAGATCATGTATAGTACTTATTTTTCTTTATCGTACATATATAATATATTATAATATGTAGAGACTTAATAGATTTATATATGTATATACACCCTTTGTGAATCTAAAAAATGTATGCACAAGTAAGGTAAGGTTGCATTGTTAGAGCTGAGTTTTTTAATATACTGCATATGAAATCATATAAAATATTCCACTATAAAGATCTTTGGATTTATTTTTCATGTATTATGACATGGAACATATTCATTGTATTCCTACTATAGTTTCCGTATTTTCTCTAGTCTCGTCTCTATTAAAATGCTTAAATTAAATATTAAAATATATGCAATGGACAAGGTGATTTACTAGTGTAATATCATCTTGCCCGCCCCGAGTCTATTGGGCCAATGCACGTTTTGGGCCAGCCTAAACCGATTTGAACTTCACAGGCCTTTAATTTTGAACCTTGTACTAAGACGATCCGTTTTATCTATTCTAAAATATAGTACTCCAACATAACCTCTTCAGCTCTCGTATCAAAATTCATTTTCATGCGATATTTTGTTATGAAACTAAATAAGTTGAATGATATTGAAGCCACTGTCACACACACACACACACACACACACACACACACACACATATATATATATATATATATATATATATATATATATATATGCCTTCTTGTCAGATCTGATTGCTTAAAACTCCATTTCCACCTTTTAACGTCAAACATGTGAAGATTTTCCTTGTAATGCTATGATTGTGCTTTAAGACAACCCCAGCAATTTTTTAATTCCTTAGAAGTAAAGCACACCGAGAAAACATGAAACACAATACACATTTTCCTTAAAAACTAAAAGACCAAAATTTGTGTACGTAAATCTCATTTCTGGATGAGATATTTGACAGCCAAATCTGAATCAGTTAACTGTAATAACGACATTAACCGTCCTTAAAATTATAATGTTTAACGTCTGCGTCATTACAACTAGGGCGATAATAGGTGATTGGTCGAAAATCCCACTAGTCCTTGTCAATTCGTCGTGCTCGAGTATATATAAAACTCTGTCGCATGAAGGAAAAAAGCACAAGTTTGAAAAGTTGTACGTAAAACTCTAGCATAACTATTCTCCTCGAACTCGACTCGTGAAGCTCGACTTACAGTTAACGTTATATTCGTGAGTTTTACTGCATTTTCTGCTTTATAAGTTTGTTTGCTTTTGGATGTGTGTGTACTGTGTTTTATATCTGTAGATGCAGTCGGTTTTTTTGGGTTAACGTGAGAACCATTTTTATCGCGAGTAACGCGAGACTAAAAACGATGACCATTCACTGAAGTCGATGAATCACCGAGAAAGTTAATGAATCCAAAAAAATAAGATTTTCGTCCCTCATGGGATTCGAACCCATGTGAAAAATTCTGAATTTTTGAATTCATTAACTTTCTCAACGGATTCATTAACTTTCATAACGAATTCATTTGGTTCTTAGTTTTTAGGATAAGAATGGTTCTCATTTGAACCAAACTCTATATATATATATATATATATATATATATATATAGCACAGTTTTGAGAAAATAAACGAATTACCAGTTCTGATATAGGATTTCGTACTGCATAGGCATGTGAATTTTCATATTTTTTTGCACTCTGCTGAAACAAATTAGTCGAGAGGTACAATAAAATTTTGTGTACCACTATTAATTTTACAATTTAATGATATTTATTAAATCATAATAATTATTATTATAAAATGAATTCTAATTAACATTTATTACTAAATTGAAGCTTAAAAAATTATATACACTAAATATGGAATAATTAACCTTTAAAAGATAAAAAATAATTTTTAAAGCTAATTGGATAGGTAAACTCGCATTAATAAATGTAAATTAAATTAAAGGAATAGAAATTGAAATTGAAAGAGAAAAAAATGAAAGTGGAACACATATTAATTGGAGACTAAAAAGTGAGATAGAGGATTCCAAATGGCCGGCATCATGATTAATTAGCCCCAAATCGACTTAATAAATTAGGATTTTAATCATAATTATTTAAAATTTAATTAAATTTTATTAATCATAATTAGAATTTCATAATAAATAATTGACTTAACTAAAACATAATTATTAAATAATTAAGGTGTCCGCACGATGCAACTATTTGCATAGGACAAAATGTATCCTGTGAAGGCGTCCTCACGGAAGGAAGCATATGGACCACATCCAATTGTAATGTATTAATTTCAATTAGAATTTATTAATTTAGATTTAAATTTATTATTTGTAATTGGATGTGATAACGCATTACAGAAGACCACCTTATAATATAAAAAGCAAACTGATTATCGTGTAAGTTCATTTAAATCCAATTTTTACTACCTTAAACGGGGAAATCTATAACTTACTGATCTTCCAAAAAAAAAAGAATAGGTTCTATTACTATTTTTATTTTATTTGTGTACGTGACCTTTTTCCGCTTTTATTTTATTTTTCTTAGGGTGACGAAGTGCGAAAATGTCGCTGAAGGAGAGGAAGATTCGCGAAGAGCTTGAGCGAGAAATAGAAAATAATTTGGAGAGAGAAATTAAAGAAGGGATGCATGGCTTAGCCATGAAATTGCACAAGTTGCATCTGCACCGAAGAGAAAAAAGTGAGAGTAAAATAACGAGACAATCATCCAATCAACAAAACAAACAAAGAAGAAAAATTGTGTCCGAGGTTAACATTAACATTAAAATGGAGGGTGGAACCACGATCGAGATTAAGGAAAGCAGGAAAGAGGATCGTCGAATCCCTAACCCTAACCCTAACCCTAAACAAGTTCATAATGCTCGTAAAATTAAGTTTGATTGGACACAAAGTCTTAGATCAGGATCAAACAATTCGAGGATTGAATCCAAAATTGAGGAGAAGAAATCGGACAAAGTTGGTAACTCTTGCGCGACACGTAAGGTTGCATTGTTAGAGCTAGGATGGAAATATTAGTTCAAGTTAATTCAAGTGATTTATAAAATGAAAACAACCACCTAGTATTGAGTGATTGTTTTATGAGTGTGATGATTATATTATTATTGTGAATGATGTTTATCGGTTCGAGTGTGTGACGACATGGAGGACATTTTATTTTACAATTTTTTATTCTTCTAATTTTTGTGGATATGATGATAGCTTAAAAAAATGTACAAGTCCGAATCCACACGCTATGGATTTTGGGCCCATGGAAATTTTGGACTATGAGTCCAATTACAGTAACTTTTCAGTTGTTTTCTTATATGAATTATTTGATGGGCTTGTTACATAAATCGTTTTGATTTATGAGTTCTTTGCATACATTTAGAATATTTAGTAACACTAATCTAAAATCATGGTTATATGTCGGTTGCAATTAACAACAATACGAAAAAGTTGCCGTATGCTTATATAAAGATGATTATGTTCGTGTAGTATTCCTCACCCGTTATTTCAGTGTTAAATTCAGTGTTAAATTCATATAAATGTATTTGGAAGTATTAACCAATGTATTTGGAAAAGATAAATCTTATTGTGCATCAAATTTATGAACTACTTATGAAGTAGGTGATGTTTTCTGGTCTAGTCCGCTACTTTTGCCACCTCTAGATGTCACCCCATCTACTACCGCCATCGTTCGAAATGAATTCCACCTACTCAAAACCTTTTTGTTTGATCCATGATAATGCTTCATGTAGACCCACGACCTCTCTTTTCCCACTCGCATACAACCCGCAAAAGTGAGAACACATGTTATAAGACTTCATCTGGCATCTTGGAGAACCATGTCTGCTCCTGTCATTTTGAGACTAAAAAAAAAGGCAGTATCCACCTTGTACTTGAACCACCCATTCTGGGGTGACATGTTCGTCTTCTACGCGTCGTAGTAGCTTCATCAACTAGAAAACCATTTGTTTTTCGCCATTCCTTTCTGGCAGGTTGGCTAATCGAATGGTTATGCTTGAGTTAGGGACCTTAAAGCTCCAGAGTGCATCATTTCTATCCTTCCACAGTTGCCACAATACTATTGCCATCCTAGCATTTGCATCATCCTCTTTCAAGTCTAACACAGAGAACATAAACTCTACAAAACATTCACATCTCTCAACTCTCATTCTAAACCTATCCAGAAACAGAGACGCAGTCCAACATGACTCCGCATGTTCGCACGCCACAAATGAATGCAAGCTATTCTCAAAACCCTTTCGACAAACTCCATATTATGTTCCAACATCTATCCTTTTACTCATTAATCTTTCCTTGTTTGAAAGACAATTGTGCGCATCTCGCCAAGACAATGTTTAACTTTTGGAGGAATCTCGAGCTTCCATAGGTTTTTCCATCCCCGTTTCACTGCATGTGAACTATCTCTCGTTATCTCTCTCGCGAGCTTGTAGGCTGAGCTGACAAAGTAAATGCCATTATTGTTGCAGTGCCATATTAGCTTGTCATGCTCAATTTGCGGGCTCAAAGGAATACTTAAAATCTCTCCGCCACTACTTTCTCAAAAAGATCCTCAACTAAATCCACGTTCCATTGTCTATAACCCGTAGCTATGAGGTCTGAGACCCTCATGCTATGAACATCAGTTGAATGGAAATAGTTGACAAAAAAATCCCCATCGCACTGAAGCCAAGGATCTTGGAAAACCCGTACCTCCCTACCATTTTAAATCTTCCATCTCATCCCACTTTACAATATATCTTGAGACGGCCACTTCTCCAACTTCGGCATTGAGAAAATTCCCTTGAGGTCAATATTTAGCTTTAAGGACCCGACTAACAAAAGTATCCGGGTTAGCGGATAAACGCCAACTAAAATCTTCCGAAGCATTGCTAGATTAAAAAGATAGAACTTTCGAAACCCCAGGCCACCTGTCTCATTCTTCACAGACAACCTATCCCACACCATCCATTTATTCCATTTAGATCGATCTCCCTCATTGTCCGACTAGAAAGAATTAAGCATATGTTCCAGTTCATCGGAAAGACAAGTCGCAAAAGAACGGTCGTCATATAGTAAGCCGGAATAGCTTGAGCAATAGATTTGATCAATACCTTTTTATCAGCTTTTAAAATCTTCTTCCCCAGCCACCATTGAATTCGACTCCTCTCCACATTCTTTATCGGACAAAACCAAACATTGCATTCTTCTCTCGCCCAACCCAAGAAGGTAAGCAAAGTAACGCCCGGTATTGAAAAACTAGTGTACACCCATCAGATTAGATATGTTCGTCTAAGACGCGTCACTCACATTTTTGCTGAAGAATATCCCTGACTTTTGGAAATTAATGGCGTATCCAGAGCTTATTTCATATTCAAACAAAGATGTTGTTATCTGCAAACATGAGGTGAGAAACTGTCGGTCCATTCTTTCTCATTCTCAGCCGATGCAAAACACCATTCGCCATAACTCGATTTATCGAATATGACAACCTCTCCACATAGGTTGATTTTGTAGAATTTCTAGGCAGAAAACCAGAAGAAGAACAAGAAGAAGAAGCAGAAAAGAAAATGAGAAAACTGATATAACTTCATTGTGAAGAATTTGTATATTGTTTCATCATCTCCAAATGTGAATCATGTGGAGCATTTATAGAGAAGTAAACAAGCATCTAACAAAGAAAATAACTACTCTAACATATTGTAACAAACTAACTACTCTTAACAACTTTCAATTAACAAACTAATAACTACTCTTAACAACTTTCAACTAACAAGTCATAATCTCTACATCCCCCGCAAGCTGGAGATGGTGAAAATCCACCAGCCCAAGCTTGGACATAATGAACTGAAAGCGAGGTCCCGAATCTCGCCAAAGACCATCACCATGTTCGTCTTCGTGCAGGTCTCGCACGTCGAGAATGACGTCGGTTGTATCACAAACTTAGCAACTCTCGCAGATCTACACCGATCCGAACAGAGAGAAAACCGAATAACTACACAGTTTTAGAAATACTTTGAAACGAATATGGAAATCGCAACTCACGACTCCAACGGATTGAGACAAAGCCTAAATCCACCATCGATCTTAGCTAAGATCACCATCGATCCTAGCAGAGGCATAGAAGATAAGAAAATCAACCGATACACAATCGGTAGAAATGAGTAAGACACAGTCGTCATACTCCTCGTCATTCGAAAAAAAAAATCTGCAACGCCTTTCTGGCACCGGGCACATCCATCTCCACCAACCTCTGCAAATGCCCGTAGACACCAGCTGCCACAAGCCTCTTCCGATAGCCATGGCTCCCCCCGGCCATTATAGCTGCCACCACCGACACTGGGAACCTTTTTTTCTCTACAGGAAAACCATCTTCATCTTCACTTTCAAGGACATGAACACTAGTTCCAGCCTTGGGAACAATCTGGCTGTTGGAGCCATCAGTTTTCTTCTTCTTCTTCTTCCCTTGTTTAGACATGCCATTCTCATTGGTAGGCTTTCCATCATCCAAGATCTCTTCAATTTTCACTCCACTGTTGGGAACAATGAGCGGGGGTACCGCAATGAGAGTCATCATCGAATAGTCTTCATCATCTTCACCTTCGTAATCATACTCAATATCTTCATCAGCTTCAGAATCGATCCCCATTGCATTATCCTCATATAGACCGCATTCATAACCATCTTCCTCATTATCATCCTCATTAGGGATGTCAATCGGGCCAACCCGCTCGGGTTCGGGCTAACCCACTCGGGTTGTCGGCTATTCGGTTCGTGCTATTCGGATTGATATTTTTTCAGTTAGAAAAATTCAACCCTAACTCTAAACTCTCGGGTTTCGGGCTAATCCATCGCCGTAAAGCTTAAAATATATATATATATATATATATATATATATATATATATATATATATATATATATATATCAAATATTTTATATTAAGCGTTGGAGTAAAACAAATAATTGAAAAATAAATATAATACATTCCACAAGTTCTTTTTTTAATCTTATTATACTAACTTTGAATAGCAAACAATAAAAATTAAAATAGTGCTCATAATTAAATTCTTTTTTCTAATATGCTTTAATGTCCGCATTCCATGTAACTAAATGATTTCTAATAATATAATACAATTATAGCGAATTAAAACTAATATCTAGAAAAATTTTAATAAGTTAATTCAATATAATACTATTTAAAATATATTACAATATCAAAATTAGAAAATAATGCTCACAACTAAATTATTTTTTTAATATATCTGAATATTCATATTCCATAATAGCTAATTCACTATTTTTTTGTAACTTTTAACAACACTATGAATATCTTCTATAATTTCTTGTATAGTTGTAGGGATGTTAATCGGGCCAACCCGCTCGGGTTCGGGCTAACCCACTCGGGTTGTCGGGCTATTCGGTTCGGGCTATTCGGGTTGATGTTTTTTTCGGGTTATAAAAATCCAACCCTAACCCTCTAATTTTATCGGGCTATTCGGGCCAGTCCGTGGGCTTCGACCCATATTGACATCCATAATCCTCATCATCAGATTCATCACCATAAAAGAAACCAGAGAGATGCACACTCTGAGGGCCAATGATTGAGAAGGTGACTTTTTCGTCTTCCTCAAACCGAGTTTGAACCTTGTTGCTTCTTAAATTGCAAACAGACAAAGTGTCATCCCCACTTGTCCCAATCAATTTCATGGAATCTGATGCAAATGTCATATCTGAAATATATTCTTCATGAACATTTGAAGTGTTGCAGCAAGTGCGTTGTCTGGTATCCCATACCTTAATACAACCTTCATCATCACCGGAAGCAATGGTAGATTCTGTCAAGTTAACTATTCGATTTATAGTAGCCCCATGAGAGTTATCAAGGCGTGCAATTGATGCACCAGTAGTTAAGGAATAAATCGCGCGCAAAACATGTTCCGCCGTATCAGCAACGGGGCATTCGTGAAATAAATGTACCAATCTCTACAAGCCTTTCTCCTGCACCAACAAATTGCGATAATTCTCGCCAGGAAGCGAGAATTGATATGCAATTAGCCGATTTTCCTTGCGTAGATGCATTTCCTGAGATAAGCAAGTCGATCAGAACAGGTATAACACATTCTTCCGCCAACGCAGCTCGAATATCTTCAAAGACGGAGACATTCCTGATTGCGCCAACGGCGTAAGATTGAGCGATGAGAGAACCGGATTTACACAATTCGATCAATAAAGGAACGCCGTCGTATGCGGAAATCGCTCAGGCGTTGTCGTGATCGGTTGTGATGAACTCGACCGTTATGGCCGCCTTCTCCTTCACCTGCACCGAGCTGCACTCGATGATCCTAAGCAGAGGACCTAATGCCCCTTCCTCAAACACGCATTTCCGCGGTAGGTCGCCGACGGCGATATGCAGCGACACGGCGTGGACTGCAAGCTCTCTGACGAAATCATCGCCGCTCGAATCGAGCAACGATGTCAGGCACCTCATGTCCCCTTCTCTCGCGACGATCATTGCGGACTTGCTATCTTCAATTAGCACCTTTGATCTTATGTACTGCCTCACGCCATAGCTGCTGCTACCCATTCTCTCTCTACAATTAACTCAGCAATCAACTCAAACTCCAACCATAAGATCTGATACCATGTTGATTTTGTAGAATATCTAAGAAGAAAAACAGGAAGAAAACCACAAGAAAGGAAAAGAAGAAGAAGCAGAAAAGAAAATGGGAAAACTGATATAACTACATTGTGAAGAATTTGTATATTATTTCATCATCTCCAAATGTGAATCATGTGGTGTCACAGCCGCTCAATCCTAAATACGGATTAGCAGGGGCTATAACTGTAAACATGAATGAACAACATGGAGACTCTCTTTAATAAAAAGCATAATACATATGTCATTTATATTTTTGGACTATATTACATAATTTGGGGTTCTTGCAGCGGAAGACATGTGATAAGTACATATGACGATGTACTATCAAGGTATAAACTTTTCAATGACAATAATCCTATTGCTCAACACCGCTCCATCCATCATCCGCTCAACCTCGCACATTTAAAACAAACATGCGGTCGAGTACAAGAATGCACTCGGTGGACTCATGCCAAAATATTTTATCATTTGAAGATTACATCGCCACATCATGGTAAGACACAAGGGTTTTAGTTGAAAATGCCTTGCGCTTACTAAAGCATTTTATCAGTTCATAAAAATCATCGCCTGGCCAGGTATTTTTCTGGTGTGTATGATCCATATCCCTTAACATCCTTTCGTCATATCATCATAGTCGAACGTCGTGAAGGAGGCCTCCTCTACGACGCCGTGACCGCCGTGAATTGTCCTTACAGACACAGTCATCACCTTAGGTGTACACGTTAATCCTAGCTAGGTATTGTCCTTCCCACACAGGATCCGATATCGATTTTCATTCATAAGTTGGGAATAACCCAACAACATTCATAACATTTCATAACATCTCATAACATCTCATGGATAGGATACATACACAAAACATAAACATTTTTGGCAGGTAATCATGTAAACATTTTATCAACAGTTGAAATAAGCATCGTAAATAAATATTTCAAAAGCATTTTATTTTTGAGTAGAGTAAAGCCCACCGGACTGAGATCGCTTTAATCCCATTTCTTGACTGTAAGTCCTAGCTTTAGCCTATCTATTCTCGACCTTGAGGTTTTGGAGCTGGAAAATCCATTGGGTCTTAGAACCCATATTTCTACTTTAGTGTATATCATGGTATGATATACACTCAATTGACCATGTGGTAAGACTCCTAGTCAAATATTTCACGTTAAGGTATGCTTTCGTGAAAATATCGTATCATGATGTTTTATCATAATTCGTACATCTTATAATGCTCTATCGCACTTGCGACATAACATAATGAATGCATCGATTAATAGCATGTTAGTCACATAAGGCATACTTCACATAGGGGTTTCCAACACTTAGTCAAATTTCAAGTGTTTTAATTTCAGCAAAAACAGCTTGAAACAACCCAAGTGACGTACTTTGACGGCCCATAACTCTCGATTCAGAATATGTATGGTCGCACAAAGATACATTCTAGAAACCTCTAAACATGTACTACACGTTCTAAGAAGGAAGTAAATCCAAAAGAGTCGTGGTTCTGAAGATATAGGGTCTCAAAGTGGGCAACTCAAACTGACTTCTATACTTAGAAAATTTTTCAGAATTTTCAGTTTTAGCTTAACGACGAGGGGTTTTGCGAGGCCCGTAACTTTTGACTCACAATGCCAAAATGGCTGCAGGCTACCAATTTCGAAACCTTGTAACAAGAAATACATATTTCATGAAGACCATACTGGAAAATATCTGACGCATCGAGAGATACATAAGTCCAAAGTTGACTAGTTGGAAATAGACAGTTTCCAGTAGGTGACTTTGGGTCGATGAAAGGTATACCTATAAGAGTTGGTTTGGGATGAAACTTTCCATATCACAACTAGACATGGTGGGGAACATTTCTTATGAAGAAACCCAAGTCCAAATCGGACTACAAATGGCTTGAACAGCTCACGTAAAAGTCATACTCGAACAGCCTATTATATGAAAAATTTACTAAGGCAGTTTGTCCAAAACAACTTACTGTAATGTATCAACTTTAAAATTCACCGTGAGTTCATTTTAAGGAATCTGGAAATGAAACCAATCATATTAAAAAGCCACTTAAGTCTAGTTTTATCCAGAAAAGCCTCACTCAATGATTCACAATAGATTGGGAGATAAAATATTTTACCACAAGCTATCACTCCCGTAACAATTTTGTGCAGTTAGCTTGTAAAATCTGGAATAAATAGTAAAGATTTTAGAAAATTCTGAAAATTTACAGGAATCTTCTAGACATGCTGAATTATGTTTCTGCCAAATTTCAGAGTTTTATCATTAGCCAAACTCAAAACGAAAGCCACGGATTATGGGTGATGAACACGGCGATTTCGTAGATTTGTGCAGTTTTTGATAAATACAAATAAAATATCAAATCAAGTTGGATGGACTTGAAATTTTACAGAGGCATACTAGACACATATAATTTCAACATATAAAATTCACAATCATCGGACCACTGAAACTTAGTCAAATAAATTCGTGAAGTTTCTGTTCGTCCAGGTAATCAACATGCAATGATCAAAAGTATTGAATCTACCTATTAAATCAACATGCAATCACTTTCAAGCATAGACCCAACACATTCAAGCATATTGATGAACATGCATGTGTATATCTTGATCATCCCTAGGATCTAAGGAGGTGGTATCTACCTTAGCCACGAAATTGGCAGAGAATCGAGAGGGATGAAGAGTGGATTGGGGCTGTCCACCTTGAGGGCCTTGCTGCCGTGAGATGAAAGTGAGGGGGAAAGCTCTTGGTCTCCTTGCAGACTTTAGAGAGAGGGAGGAGAGGAGAAATGGGGGAAAGAGAGAGGGAAGAGGGACGGCAATGAGGGGTGTGAGGGGTGGTGTTGGGTGGGTATAGGGGTGGAAGAACAAGTGCTATCTTAAGTGACAAATGTAACTATATCTCATGCACAATCAACACCTCACACACACTACACCCCTAACTCACGGCACACACTTATTTATATGTATAAGTTTCAGATTTTAATAGTGTAATTAGGATATAATTAATCCAATGTCACTTAGATACATGTAATAGGAAAAATCAACAACACACTTTGTTACACCTTCAAGGGTTTTCGGCTATTACACATAAACCATAGGTCAAATTTTTATTTTCCATGCCCAACATTGATATATATTATCACATATAGTTTAGATGATAAATAATATCATAGGATAAATTAATGGCATCATTTTATGCGATAAAATCGAGTTCGAAAATTAGCGTTTTCAAACGTTTGAAAAATTGGTCACTCTCAATTCTTGTTGATCTAGCATTGATTTAATGCTTAATAATACTGTAATTACATATACTAATCATAGGAAATTAATTCCTATAATTTCTTGATCGATTAAAACGCTTTTCGTTTCATCTCAAAACGTTAACGTTTGAAAACGTTGCAAAACGTTCATTATCGACTCATCTCGAAACGGTCGTCATTACTTTATTAATTTATTCCATTAATAATGGAATTTAATTCTAAGCTTAATTGCTTAGAAAATATCATGAATTTTAACTATCGATACGTGATCGACGTTAAAATAATACTGTCGATATACTTCATATACTTTTATTTCTTAATTCACAATTCTCCGTGAATATAAAATAGGAATTCATTCCTTCGTAAATAATCGAAATCATTATTCGATGTCATACTGATTGAATATCTCAGTGAAAACTCTAATTTACGGGTTTTAAATACCGTAATTAGGCATTTAATTCTGCGGGGTATTACATCCTACCCCCCTTAAAAGAAATTTCGTCCCGAAATTTGCATACCTCATAAAGTATGGGTATCTTAACTTCATAACATCATAACTTTCTATGTGCTTTTCTTTCGTCCATGGTTCTTCCATTGGACTTTTATTATAAGACCCAAACTTGCTTCTTTAATCGTTGAATCGTCGATCAAATTAGTCGAGATTTTCATCATAACCCATCCGAGTCAAATGTCACGTCATCATGTTGGTTTTCGTGAATTTGGCAATTTTCGATTTCAACGGTGACACGAGGAAAACATTTCGCATTTTCCCCAATGTGGTGGAAGTACCAAGCTATAGGCTACTAGGCCTATCATTTCTAGGAGCTCGTAAGGTCCCATAAAACGTGATCTCAACATTCTTGTATCTAAACTTATAATTCCTCTAGATGGAGAAATCTTAAGAAACTTTAATTCCGCATTTAAGAATGCAGTTCGGGTTTACGTACCATCATTGTAGACTTTTATCCGTCCTAAGCTTTTCTTATTCCTTGCCTCGTTGGTAGATATCTTAATCGTTTCATTTACAACGTCAGATTTTATACCTTTGATCACCCACTTTGTTACAATAAAGTGGTGGTCAACACTTCTTTCACAACACGCCTCATAAGGCTACATTGATCGTTATTTGGTAGCTATGGTCGTACGTAAACTTACTAAGTGGTACAATACGTTCTCACTTGCATCTTGGTTTAACACTTGTGTTCTATCGTATCCTTAAACATTCATATTGTCCCTTTGATCGCTCTTCCTCCGTCGTGAGTGGACATCTATGTTAAGGCTCAATCTCGTATCTAACTCCTTTTATGAGTTAGTTCAAAATCTAGGGTACTCTTGAAGTCTCTATCTCGAATCGACAGGTTTGGTACTCCTTGTAAATATAAAATTTCCTTTTGTATAACCGAGTTAACTTATTGGATCTACGAGTCACCCGAGTAGGCGAGACAAAACATAATTGGTGAGTCAATCCACTACTAGCCATATAGTAGTGCAACTTTTTATGACTTTGGTAAAATCATCATAAGATCTATTTCTATATCATTCTATTTTCATTCGTATATCTCAGAGATTATAACCTCTTATAAGGCCTTTGATACAATGCCTTTACTTGTTGATAACCGAGACAACGCTCGACAATGTGATTATATCTTATCTCATTCCTTCCTATCTAACCTTTCTCATAATTCATAATACATCTTAATAATGCCTGGTTGGCGGTATGAGAAGGATCATGAAATTCATTCTTGGTTTTATTTCTAAGCTTATTATTGCTTGGGAATATATGTATATATCTATCTCTTAGACAATATAACACTGTCTAGTGCTCCTTAAAATATCCTTTAGCTCTTCATTCCTTATTTTAATTTGCATTCTATTCTCATCTTCATTTTCTCTTTTTAGTCATATTTCACCTTGGTTGTGGGAATACTACTTACATTCGTCCTTGATTTCCCGACTATTTCTGTTCTCGTTTTCTTAACTTTTCTGATGAGTTTTCCTTTTCTATAAGGACATACCATAATTTAGACTGAATTTTATATCTTAGGCATTAAATTCTACATTAACCGTTCATAGGTGATCATTTATCACATTTATAATCTTTACCGATTCGTGCCATCTTTCCTATCTTGTATCCAAGTTTCTTTGCTCAAGAATAAATTCAAACTTTGTAAATTGTGAAGGGTTCTTAATTTATTGATATAGGAGTGAAATTTCCAAGACTTTGGTATTTATACTATCATTACTATCGAGGGTAATAGATTTTGGCACTCGTGAAGTCGTATAATTTTCTTTACATACAACCGGCTAACTTGTCGATCCATAAGTATTTTGGATTGGTAGGAAGTGAGCACCTTGGTGAGTCTATCAACAATTACCAATATAGCGGTGTTCCTCTTTTGATTTGGGTAAGTTCAGAACGAAGTCCATCGTTATTTCATCCCATTTCCACTGTATTTCCACTACAGTAACTTTCCGTATGGACGTTGGTGTAACGCTTTCATCTGGCGGCAAACAAGGCGTGGTTCTACGAAAGAAGCTATGTCTCGTTTCATGCCTTCCCATCAAAACTTTTCTTTCGTGTCTTGTACATCTTAGTACTATCTCGGGTGGCGGTGTAGGGTGTATCGTGAGCCTCACTCATTATTTCATTTTGAAGTTTTGCGTCGTCTGAACGCATATTCTTCCTTCGACAATAAGGCGTTGTCCGACGCCTCCTGAAATTCTTAAATCCTCCGGTCCTTACCCTTTCTGGATCTTTTCTAACTTTTCCTCCATCCTTTGTCTCTCGACGATCCTTTTTTCTTAAATCGATTCATCACTATTTCAAGTCATGAGTTGGAAATTCGCTCATGTGGCCTAAGTCATCGTGACACATAAATTATTATTTATCTCTTATTAATACATAGCCTTACTTTTATTAATCCGTGAGAATTGTGACTCTATTTTGGGGTAACTAGCTTATTGGTCTTGTTACCTTAGAGAGTTCTTAATAGATATCTAACAGAAGTCAATTAATCTATAAAATTCATGATCTTATTTTAGGTCATTGACGTCTTTCATCTTTAATTGTTTTGTCCTTTGTCAGATCTACATTGTTCTCTTTTAAAGACACTATGTGCCTGAGGAATATTTCTCCTTTAAGCTGAGATTTACAAAACTGTACTTGGCAAAATTTGCCCGGCTCTTAAAAGTTGTAAGACAACCCTTCGATTTTCTTTATGTTCTCTCTCGTCCTTTGAGTAGATAAGAACATCATCCATAAAGATTGAAATAGAAATTTATCTAAGTACTTGTGGATTACTTGATTTTTAAGGTTTATGGTCGTATCGGTTCTTTTCGTTAGTCCGAATGACTTAACTATTATCTCATAGTAACCATATTTTATTCAGAACAATTCATTTCCGTATTTCGGATATCATTCTTTAAGACCATATAATATTACATCAAAATGCCTCAGTGAGAACTTTTCATACATTACTTACGAGGGTCGGTCTACCGAGCTGATTGATTATAAGGCGTCTAGCTCTTTTTACACTCAAAACTTTGACACTTCTTCACCATATTCATAAACTCTTCCAAACTACGTTTATTTTACCTATTATAATCACATCATTTTCATCATAAACCATTATCTACATATAAGTCTTATATGATCCTAAGATTCTATGTCTTTGAGTGACCTTTGTCAGAGTCGTACTCCTCCCTTGGAAACTTGCCTTTCTCCAAGTACGTTTTTGTTTTCATACTTCTGATGATCGTACTCTTTCAGAGAGCCAAGGGTCCAGCTACACCCTTTTCTTCTTCAATACCGTAAATTGGTGTTACCTTTATCGAAAGTATGGTTGGGTTGGTAGCGGTAATTCACTTAATCCGCATGAGACGATAAGATTTTGTCCTTTGCCCTTCTCGCTCTTTCCTGTACCATTGATGGCACAGACGTGGGCGGCGCTCGAACATCGTGGTACAACCATTCCTTTATACCTGTGGTGTAACTCGCCGAGGTTCGTGACAAGTACTCGTGGGTGTCGCTCCCTACGCATTATATGTATGCTTAAACTTGTTGATAAATCTCGTAAGTCTACCGAGACTTTGGAACTTTCTCATGGAGAAAATATTATATTGATATTCCTTTGCAAAATTCACGATCCGCTGGTAAATGATGATAAGTCGTTGGATACCATCCTCATTTGTCACTCTATAATTACGAGCATCCTTCCAAAGATGTAGGAACTTCTCCAAAACTGCCCTAAATCCATGCCTAGTTCATAATAAAAGAGCCGATATGCTCGTGTGAGTTATAACCTTGTAGGCTTAGGGTTAACTTTTAACTCGCCGACTCTTTTCTTGCCATCTGTAAACATATAGTTCTAGATGAGTCCGACTTAAATTAAGCAATGGAGGGAATTTTAATAAGAAGGATCTCTTAATGAATTATACACCTTAAGCGTATATAACCTGTAGATTACTTGTGACACGACTCATGATACTCATCTTAATACTCATTTTACGCTTTACATTTTCAACGATGTTGCCTTAAAGATATTCGTGATAAGCGAACAAGGGTACCGATATTCGTCAGTGTAAAACCTTTAACGAAAAGGCTAGGCCTGTGTCACTAATCACATGAATGACAACCATTTCAAAACTTTTGTCTCTAAAATTATATCTACGTTCCACACAGATATAATGATCCAAATCATTGGATATCACTTTAGGCGATTCTAGGTTCAATTCTGAGCTTGAGCAACACTTGTGATGGTCAAAATTCTCGTATAGGTAAGGAGATTTTCATTTCTTGATTTGCTTACCCTGAGTTGGGTTCTATCGCTTCTACGCATACTTGTGCGATGTCAAAAATCGAAGCACCTAAATTGAACAAAATCTTATGGTTATTCTGAGAAATTTTTCCTCATACATATTCTGCCTTTTGGTTCTGTTTGTTCTGTTTTCGATGCAAGGTATAGGCTTTGGTCAACGGTCTTTCCGTTTATTCAAGTAAATATCTATTTCATATGTCCTTGTCCTTTCCATTGGGACATCATGTTCCCTTGCTATGGCCTTCTGTTGCCTCATTCACCTTGTACTTCTCGGTATTAGTATCGTTATGCTTTTACTAATAGCATTCATGGTTAGGTTTACATCAACCTATCCTTTGATATGGATATATTTCAATAATGAAATCTTATCATAGAGATCGTCATGTCTCTATCACTATCATTCATTCCTAATCCAGTATGAATGATTAAATTCCTTTTTTTTTTTCAATTTATCGATCTTAGGAGTATATTTCTTATATATTCTTACTTTAAACTCTTTTCCAGAGAAATCCTTGTACTGGCATTTAGTGCCATCGTTTGTAATATCCCTTTTTGGATATACGTCATTTCTTCTTAATCTTTTATTGATTCATCATGTAATTTTGCATAAGATAAAATCCTTTGTCCACTGGGGATGTATTATACTTTTGCCTTGACGTCAAATATCTTTACCATTTTCTCGACATTCAATGATTTCTTCATTTCCATGTCAGAGATACTTAATACCTCACTTTATTGATCGTCACAAAAATATGGGGGTAAGATTTACAATTAGGTCCACTTTAAGATCCTTCCATGTGAATCTTTTCCTGTGTTCTCTTGAATGTATTTCCTTTGCAAGATCCATAGAAACTATCTTGCTTGTTAACTATTAAGTTACACGAGACAAGCGTTTTGTGTCACTATAACTTAGGTTATTAAGATTTATTTCAAAATAATGAATCCATTTCTTAATCTGTTTCCTTACTTCAAGGGAATTACCTTACTTATCGAAGTCATAACATTTTTGAAACTTATGTCATGTCAGGAACTATCTAATTGTATAGCTCGTAATTTCTTCTGCTATTTTTGACTTTTGTCTGTTTTCATGAGCATGGTATCTGAGAGTAATCTTACTTTCGTTATACTTCGGTTCCCACTTTCAGGACTGGAACCGTTATCATTGTCATATGGCTTGGTAGGGTAGTACATTCGTACACCATAACTTAATTCTAAGCATCTCATTACCATGTCTTGACTTCGGAGTTATTTCCTCCATACTTAGTTCACATACTAGGGATATCCTAGCTATTCACACATCTCAATGATTATGATCTTTAAATCTTATTATCATTCGTCCAACCAAGTTTCAATTATTTCTAATCGATTATGCTCAAGCATAATCTCATTAACTTAGGTATAAGGCGAGATTTATTTCCGAGATGCTATCATTTCTTCATATATATATTCTTTGAAAAGAATATCTTGTATGCATCTTTATTCTTTTAAACGTGTCTAACCTACTAGCGAGGTTTCAAGGATATCCAACTATCTTAAAGATAAGTTGTAATCGCCTCGTCACGACATAATAAGGAAATTCATATCCCATGAGATATCATATACTTTTCTTTACTTTTACTCTTTGCATTTAATGCTAAAGAGTATCTTATTCTTAACCGTTATCATAATGATCATATGAAGGCATAACTTCACTGTCATCAATCTTGGTAAAGCCCATCAAGGGTCATCACATCCATGTGTACCGTAGGGAAAATATTTCGTCTCATCGAGATTTTCTTTACATCATAATTTCTCGATGTCTATCTCTTTACTGATCTGAAACTTTTAGGTGACTGTGATAAGTCAACCTATTTCATGCCCGACATTTATCGCTTTACTAATTCGTACTTAGGTGACAAGGTAAGTCAACTTTCATCTTACTTGATGGTTTCAAGAGTCGAGAAGAGATTATCACGACTACTTACAAAGGTATTATCTCATTCATCAAGACAACATCTTTTCAATGATCTAAATCGATATGTTCCTTGGACTGAATAAATGGGGCTCTAGGGTCCGAAGACCGAATGACGACTCATCGAGATTTCTTTGGTCATATGGGCTGGCTGCACCACACAATCATATTCTCAGTCACACAAGGCTTTGGGTTCAAAAGGACACTTGTAAGTTTTGAGTTGGAAATTTTCTTCGTAAGAAGTGAGAAACTCGAATGATTTCTCAATCGAACTAGTCATAGAGTTAAATTCAATGACGAAATTGGGTAACGGATATAATTTGAAAGCTTATATACCGTAATAGGTCATCAACAAAGTTCTCATGTATGTCAAGGTTCTACTTGTATTCATCAAGATCTTACTTTCTTAGTAACATTCTAAGATTCGTATCATCCTATAACGTTTTACCTCTATAACTCATGATCTAGCTTCAACTGTTTCTCGTGAATTCTGGAGTAGAATCTGAATTTGGTCCTTCATAAGAAATTAAGTACAGTTCATTAGAGCACGTGGCGAAAACCATACGTAAATCGGAGTTCATACGATCGAGAACTAGTCAAAACAAAATCACTGCGCAGTGCAGGGAAATTTACACGCGTTCGCGCTGAGATCATAAGCGATGCCGACACCAAGGTCGTACATGCCGTTACTGATGCCGAGGTAGTACAGGGCACTGCCGACACCGAGGTCGTACAGGCTACCAAAGTCGACATGTTAAATTCGATGTTACAAATTCCCGATTTCGAAGTCGACAGTCGCACATGTCGATGTCGAAGCCGAGGTCGTACATGTTGAGGTCGAACAATTTCGTATAAATCTTTCACTTTTCTTCACTCAAGGTGGAATGAAGTTCTCAAATCCATCACTAATCTTGTTCTTGTAATTGAAGGAAGTTCTTACTTCTATGTTCTTTCGTAGAAAGTGATCATGCTTCTTAAAAAAATCTATGTTCTGTTGAGCTAGCATATTCATCATCATAATCAACTTTGAGGTTTGAAATAAAACTTCAAATATTCATACGTAGCTCATTTGTACGCATGTATTTCGTTAAATTTAAAGAATTCAACATATCATATTTGACAATTCAATGTCCAATCTCAATCATTTTAAAACATGAATAATCATAACTTTGTTCATAATAATGAACCCTTATTAAATTCCAGGAATTCAAACATTTCATCTTTGGCATATCGTGCCAAAACTTTCTCATATCATTGTCATCATCTTTTTATATCTTCCTTCTTTTCATAACTTTCTTAACAAATCATTTGTCATAACATTCATTCTCAACCTTTCTCATAGCTTTCATTTCGCTTGATAAGATTTTGTTTCACTTTCAAACTTTTCGCTTTCAACTCGAGAAAATAATTTCATAAATATTCATCCGGCCAAAGCTAATTTTCAAAACTTTAGAAAAGAGTCATTTACCTTATTTCGGTTGAGCTTGATGTGATGGAGTGTTGAGCATTGTCGGCTGATCTCTAAAAGTCTAATGACTCAATCTAGACTTAACCTTAAAGGAAATTTTGGGTTCAAGAGCGAACCGCTCTGATACCACTCTGTCACAGCCGCTCAATCCTAAATACGGATTAGCGAGGGCTATAATCAAAACATGAATGAACAACATGGAGACTCTCTTTAATAAAAAGCATAATACATATGTCATTTATATTTTGGACTATATTACATAATTTGGGGTTCTTGCAATGGAAGACATGTGATAAGTACATATGACGATGTACTATCAAGGTATAAACTTTTCAATGACAATAATCCTATTGCTCAACACCGCTCCATCCATCATCGCTCAACCGCACATTTAAAACAAACATGCGGTCGAGTACAAGAATGCACTCGGACTCATGCCAAAATATTTTATCATTTGAAGATTACACCGCCACATCATGGTAAGACACAGGGTTTTAGTTGAAAATGCCTTGCGCTTACTAAAGCATTTTATCGAGTTCATAAAATCATCGCCGCCGTATTTTTCGGTGTGTATGATCCATATCCCTTAACATCCTTTCGTCATATCATCATAGTCGAACGTCGTGAAGGAGGCCTCCTCTACGACGCCGTGACCGCCGTGAATTGTCCTTTGCACAGTCACCTTAGGTGTACACGTTAATCCTAGCGGTATTGTCCTTCCCACGAGTGATCCGATATCGATTTTCATTCATAAGTTGGGAATAACCCAACAACATTCATAACATTTCATAACATCTCATAACATCTCATGGATAGGATACATACACAAAACATAAACATTTTGGCAGGTAATCATGTAAACATTTTATCAACAGTTGAAATAAGCATCGTAAATAAATATTTCAGAAGCATTTTATTTTTGAGTAGAGTAAAGCCCACCGGATCTGTAGATCGCCTTAATCCCATTTCTTGGACTGTAAGTCCTAGCTTTAGCCTATCTATTCTTGACCTTGAGGTTTTGGAGCTGGAAAAATCCATTGGGTCTTAGAACCCATATTTCTACTTTAGTGTATATCATGGTATGATATACACTCAATTGACCATGTGGTAAGACTTAGTCAAATATTTCACGTTAAGGTATGCTTTCGTGAAAATATCGTATCATGATGTTTTATCATAATTCATACATCTTATAATGCTCATCGCACTTTGCGACATAACATAATGAATGCATCGATTAATAGCATGTTAGTCACATAAGGCATACTTCACATAGGGTTTCAACACTTAGTCAAATTTCAAGTGTTTTAATTTCAGCAAAACAGCTTGAAACAACCCAAGTGACGTACTTTGACGGCCCATAACTCTCGATTCAGAATATGTATGGTCGCACAAAGATACATTCTGGAAACCTCTAAACATGTACTACACGTTCTAAGAAGGAAGTAAATCCAAAGAGTCGTGGTTCTGAAGATATAGGGTCTCAAAGTGGGCAACTCAAACTGACTTCTATACTTAGAAAATTTTTCAGAATTTTCAGTTTTAGCTTAACGACGAGGGTTTTATGAGGCCCGTAACTTTTGACTCACAATGCCAAAATGGCTGCAGGCTACCAATTTAGAAACCTTGTAACAAGAAATACATATTTCATGAAGACCATACTGGAAAATATCTGACGCATCGAGAGATACATAAGTCCAAAGTTGACTAGTTGAAATGGACAGTTTCAGTAGGTGACTTTGGGTCGATGAAAGGTATACCTATAAGAGTTGGTTTGGGATGAAACTTTCCAGATCACAACTAGACATGGTGGGGAACATTTCTTATGAAGAAACCCAAGTCCAAATCGGACTACAAATGGCTTGAACAGCTCACGTAAAAGTCATACTCGAACAGCCTATTATATGAAAAATTTACTAAGGCAGTTTGTCCAAAACAACTTACTGTAATGTATCAACTTTAAAAATTCACCGTGAGTTCATTTTAAGGAATCTGGAAATGAAACCAATCATATTAAAAAGCCACTTAAGTCTAGTTTTATCCAGAAAAGCCTCACTCAATGATTCACAATAGATTGGGAGATAAAAATATTTTACCACAAGCTATCACTCCCGTAACAATTTTGTGCAGTTAGCTTGTAAAATCTGGAATAAATAGTAAAGATTTTTAGAAAATTCTGAAAATTTACAGGAATCTTCTAGACATGCTGAATTATGTTTCTGCCAAATTTCAGAGTTTTATCATTAGCCAAACTCAAAACGAAAGCCACGGATTATGGGTGATGAACACGGCGATTTCGTAGATTTGTGCAGTTTTTTTGATAAATACAAATAAAATATCAAATCAAGTTGGATGGACTTGAAATTTTACAGAGGCATACTAGACACATATAATTTCAACATATAAAAAATTCACAATCATCGGACCACTGAAACTTAGTCAAATAAATTCGTGAAGTTTCTGTTCGTCCAGGTAATCAACATGCAATGATCAAAAGTATTGAATCTACCTATTAAATC
Organism: Salvia rosmarinus; assembly: GCA_036937905.1. Lineage (NCBI taxonomy): Eukaryota > Viridiplantae > Streptophyta > Magnoliopsida > Lamiales > Lamiaceae > Salvia > Salvia rosmarinus. Next base: position 89,438 of record JAODLM010000201.1, read on the forward strand.
AACATGCAATCACTTTCAAGCATAGACCCAACACATTCAAGCATATTGATGAACATGCATGTGTATATCTTGATCATCCCTAGGATCTAAGGAGGTGGTATCTACCTTAGCCACGAAATTGGCAGAGAATCGAGAGGGATGAAGAGTGGATTGGGGCTGTCCACCTTGAGGGCCTTGCTGCCGTGAGATGAAAGTGAGGGGGAAAGCTCTTGGCCTCCTTGCAGACTTTAGAGAGAGGGAGGAGAGGAGAAATGGGGGAAAGAGAGAGGGAAGAGGGACGGCAATGAGGGGTGTGAGGGGTGGTGTTGGGTGGGTATAGGGTGGAAGAACAAGTGCTATCTTAAGTGACAAATGTAACTATATCTCATGCACAATCAACACCTCACACACACTACACCCCTAACTCACGGCACACACTTATTTATATGTATAAGTTTCAGATTTTAATAGTGTAATTAGGATATAATTAATCCAATGTCACTTAGATACATGTAATAGGAAAAATCAACAACACACTTTGTTACACCTTCAAGGGTTTTCGGCTATTACACATAAACCATAGGTCAAATTTTTATTTTCCATGCCCAACATTGATATATATTATCACATATAGTTTAGATGATAAATAATATCATAGGATAAATTAATGGCATCATTTTATGCGATAAAAATCGAGTTCGAAAATTAGGGTTTTCAAACGTTTGAAAAATTGGTCACTCTCAATTCTTGTTGATCTAGCATTGATTTAATGCTTAATAATACTGTAATTACATATACTAATCATAGGAAATTAATTCCTATAATTTCTTGATCGATTAAAACGCTGCTTTCATCTCAAAACGTTAACGCTTGAAAACGTTGCAAAACGCTCATTATCGACTCATCTCGAAACGGTCGTCATTACTTTATTAAATTATTCCATTAATAATGGAATTTAATTCTAAGCTTAATTGCTTAGAAAATATCATGAATTTTAACTATCGATTCGTGATCGACGTTAAAATAATCTCGTCGATATACTTCATATACTTTTATTTCTTAATTCACAATTCTCCGTGAATATAAAATAGGAATTCATTCCTTCGTAAATAATCGAAATCATTATTCGATGTCATACTGATTGAATATCTCAGTGAAAACTCTAATTTACGGGTTTTAAATACCGTAATTAGGCATTTAATTCTGCGGGGTATTACATGTGGAGTATTTACAGAGAAATAAACAAGCGTCTGACAAAGAAAATAACTACTCTAACAATATTATAACAAACTAACTACTCTTAACAACTTTCAATTAACAAACTAATAACTACTCTTAACAACTTTCAACTAACAAGTCATATTCTCTACAAAGATGAAAAGATATGGAGATATGGGGTCACCCTGACGGAGGCCTCTTCTGGAGACGATAGGACCAACCAAATCGTTCTCCACTACAACATGATATTTAACAGTGCAAACACACATTTTCATCCAAGCATTCCACTTTTCACAAAAAACCCATATGTTGAAGTAACCCCAATCCACCGTATTGTATGCCTTGCTAATGTCAATTTTGAGGGTCATCTCGCCAAACTTCTCCTTGTTTTACGCTTCATCGAGTGGATTGTCTTGAAAGCAATAAGAATATTGTCTTGGATTGATTTGTCTTTCACAAAAGCTGATTGCGCTTACTGGCAGAGCCTTCTGGACTCTATTGCAAAGCACTTTTGACACAATCTTATATAACACATTACAAAAATTTAACGGCCTCAGGTCCTTTATATACTGTGGTTTCTTGATCTTCGAAATCAAGACAACATTCGTCTTATTTAGATCGTCGGGGAAAGCCTTGTCAGTTAGTTGTTTTCCATTCATATAAACCTCATTCTGTATCGTGCCCCAACACTTCTGGAAGAAAGCAGGATTAAAACCATCTGGTCTCGAGGCCTTATTCAGGTGCATATGGTTGACAAGGATCTTGAATTCATCCAAAGTAAACGGTCGAATGAGATCATTATATATTAGTTTCCTTTGTAATGATCGAAGGAACACATTGCAACACTTGACTAAAATCTGGGACTTCAATACTACTTGTTGTAGTGCACCTTTGTCCTCTGCCCGACTACCATCATTCCACTTAAACTTAGAAAAAGTTTGATTCTCATGCTGTGAAAAAACTGAGTATTCGTGTCTCCTCCCTTTGCCAAAAAGAAATTATAATTATGAAAAAGTTTCATTAAGATTTTATGAGGCGATTGAGTATAATATATATTACATAAATTTATTAGATTTTTTTTTCAAAATATATATGTTTTTTTTTATTGAATCAATTATTTAATATCAATGGTATTTTATAAAACTTTCATATACTATGTGGGTCTGTCATCTGATATGAGAAGTTGTGATTTTAGATTTGAGGACGAACTACTTTAGCATGGACCAATCTGAAACAATTAACTTGTAGTGCAGTGAACTATTTTTAGTTTATGATATCTTGTAGGATTTATTGTATGTCAAGTAAAACAACACATCTGACGTGCTTTCAAAAAGTTATTAATATAATGATATTTAATATATTAAATGTTAATAACAAATAAAAATATAATAAGTAATAATATTACTTTATTTTTTTGGTCAATTAATACAGAAATTTTAAAGGTCACACACGGTGACTCGAACCCGGACCTTTACTTGCAAGACAACCACTCTACCACTAAGCCTAACACACACACAAGTAATAATATTACTTTATATATGTACCTGTGTTATTTATTTTATTTTATTTTGTTTTGTTTAGACGTTCTATTTAGAATTTAAAAGGAGAAAAAAACTCAATCTAGCTAGAATAAATTGACTGGTCGACCTCTTAACTGAAAGTCATATACGTTTTCAAATTCCACCAAAACTTTGTAGTTGATTAACCCATAACAAGTATAAAATTAGCATCTTCATGTAACATAAAAATGCATATTTGAAATTAATTATTTCTTATAAAGAAGTAAAAAGATAATTTATTAGTTCCAATGCACATAAGCGAAACAGGACAACTCAAAATATTTTGATTTATTTTATTTTATTAGTATGTGTTATACGTTAGTAAAATGATTAAAAAAGCAGTTCAACGAAATAAAATAATTTTTAAAAAATAAAATAAAATAAAATAAGAAGGAAATTCATTCTAGTAATTGACTGATCTGATGTTAGAACTATTCAAACTAATTAGATAAGTCCTATCGAAAAAATGGCAAACAAACAAAACCCTATAGACAATTGTTGTCAAGTGCACTATGCAGAAAAAAATTCCCAACGGACAATGACATCCTTCATATTTGTTATGATTCTATCGTATTATATTTGAATGTTAGAACGTTTTTCATTTAATGTCCCAATATTAGTACATTATTATTAAAATATTTAATGTTTTATAATTTTTTAATTAATTTCCTACAGTGAGTTTCCATCGCTCATATACTTACATGGCTTGATGGAGAGTCAACGTCCGTAATCCACGTAGATGATTAAAAAAACAATTGCAGCAAACGAATTAGACGTCACAGCTGTAGCCGTCGTTTTCCTCATTACCTTATGGCGAGCAACAACACAACCAGGCCGCCGCTGCCAACGATACCTTCTTCCTCAATTTTCTAACCAAACAACAAGCAGCAAAAGCCGCCACGCCATCAGCTCACTTTCTCGTCGCGGCCGAATACCATGGTCAAAACCACCGTCGTCCGCCACTTCTTCCTTCCTCATTGATCAGATGGTCATCACCAGGCTGCAATTGTTTTATTATTATTATTATTATTATTATTATGTATGTTGCGGACGTGGACTCTCCGATGAGCCATATACACATATGGGCGTCGGAAACTCGTCATAGGATATTAAGTGAAAAATTATGAAACGTAAGAAATTTTAATAACAATATGATAGACGTCGGCACACTTAGTAAAAAAATATTCAAATGTTGATACATAACCAATTATTATTCTTTTTTTATTTAAATGTTACTTCCTCCGATCACGATAAGTATATCACAATTGCCTTATTCAGCGTCCACAAAATTGTATCACTTCCTTTTTTAGGACACTAATCATTATTATTCAACCTCACAACCACTCATTATTTACCAAAAAATTATTACTACCACTCACAACCTAACACGTGGTGGGATCATTTCTCCACTCAAACAACATTCACCTATAATTTTATTAAAACTCGTGTCATTCACAAACACTTATTATGATCGGGGGTGTACTTTTTATCTATGCACATTAGGTTCAAATGATAATTATTTTTATTCTAAAAACTGAGAACCAAATGAATTTATAATGAAAGTTACTGAATCCAAAATTTTCGAATTTTTCACACAGATTCAAATCCCACGAGGGGCGAAAATTCCATTTTGGATTCAGTAACTTTTCCGACAGATTCATCAACTTTAACAGCGAATTCAACATTTTTTTGTTCTTATGTTCTCATAATAAAAATGATTTTTACATTAACCTTCCCCTATACATATAGTGAGGTTCAAATAAAAATCATTTTTAACCTGAGAATTAAGAACCACGAAAATTCAATATGCATTCACTGGAAAAGTTACTGAATCCAAAAATTCGAAAATTTTCACCTAGGTTCGAATCCCATGAGGGGCGAAGAATCTTTTTATTTTTATTTTTATTTCAATAACTTTCCCAACGGATTCAACAACTTTCACAACGAATTCATTATTTTTTGTTCTCACGATAAAAATGGTTTTCACACTGTGAATTTATAGTTCAGATCAAAATCCAAACACATATTCAATTGCATATTTATAATTCACAACAAAATTGCAATATCTCATTGAAATATGAGTTTGGATCTATGGCTGCAAAATTTCGTCTCTTTAGTGAAATTCGTTAGCTATATGAACCAAGATTAATGAGCTTGATAATTTTTCAACTCGTTTGCTCATAAGCAAACTCATTAAAGGATTTTCTTGAAAATATAAAATTATTAGATGAACACAATTTATACTTCTATACTATAATTAGTAATAGTTGTATTGAAAATTTGGTAACTAAATTTATTCGTTATAAGAAAATAATGAATGTATTATGTTAGTCTGGATTTAAAAAAACTATACCCATATGGAAATAATAAGAAAAATTGAAATTAAACTTAAGAAAACTCGTTTGATTTCGAATAAGCTCATGAGTTTCGAAGTACTTAGTAAGTTTAACTCAAGACTTGACTTGAGAATAAACGAGCCAAATTTGAGCACAACAATATTTGACTTGCCTCGGTCCGATTACATCTCTATTTGGATCTAGATTTTTACATGTCTTACGATCAGACGATGTCACATGAATTTTTTATTATACAAATAATTCATGTATCTAAGATTCAATTCTTATCTTTTAATTTGTGATAAAAAGGAAAAGTTTCTTAGGATGAAATTCAATTTTGTGTTTTTATAGGTATGACAAGGCCGTTGTTTAGTCTCGTGCAAAATAAATTTATAAGTTTTCTATTGCCTACCACAGAAGTAGTCAAGCGGTAAGTATAGGGTCGACCCCACAAGGAATTTGGTGTAGTTATCTCTTGGTCACAATGTCACCGAAAAAGGAGAAAAAAAAATAGTCTCGTCTTGGTCAAAGTAGACTTCGTCTTGATCGACATGAGACTAAAAACACTAAAGCAAAAAGATCAAGGTAAAAGACAATTTGGATCAGGCATCGAATCAATGAACATAAACTCGACTCGGTCATCGGTATAAAGACATTTCACTACATATCATGTATCAACCGCTTATAAACCCAGAATGGTCATACTCTCATTGTCATGCGTCACACACACAACCATTTTGACTTAATTATCCTTGCAGTTCATAACAAGTAAGAGAATACATCTATGAAAGTTAACTTAGTCTAACCACCCACGAAGACACCATCAATGAGTGTAATTACCCAAGCAACATTATGCTCACGACAGACTCGGTATTGGCACTCAGCAGACCGTAGTATATTCCAACTCGCTTATGTCACTTATACTCTCAAGACACAAACAGATAGTACACCGTACTTTAACCTTAATTTATTAGTGATCTAGTCCAACGCGATTAATGAATGACCTGTTAACTAACCAAGTCAAATTAGAACTTTTTGGAATCAAACAAACAAAACTTCAGGAACACATGCATGCAGTTTATGTATTGTCCAATTAGATGAATTCTGTGTTTATGCTTACGTTATCTTGCCCAATCTAGAATTATAAACTTATCTAGACATAAAATAAAGAAGAAAAATAAAAATAAAAGAAAACATAAAAGATAAACTTTAAGATTTTTTTTTTGGGAAAAGTAATGGTCAACTCCAACCTCGTCGAAAAATTACATGCAAAAAAGTAAAGATAAGAAAAATAAATGGTTATAAGGTTGGGGTTTAAATGTGAAAGAAACTATAACCATCTGAATAAGGTTTATGATCATGGCGTCCAATATATATAGAAAACACAAGTAATGGCTCGAGCGTCCAGCCCACTATGGCATATTGTGGCTAGGGTTGACAGCTTCATGTTTTTCTTTTCCAACTTCAATGTCATACACGAGATCTATCTTTATCTGAAGTAGATTTGATCTTATCATATCTTTTGAATAAGACAAATATATGTTAGTTTTATCTTCTCTTGAATAAGGTTGATCCGTTCCTCGACATCCTGCCTTTCGAAAGTTTCACCTTGCCTCGACATGTCTTCGGGAGAAAAGCTCACGCTTTCCATGCCAATCTCTTAAGCTCCAAAGAACGTGTCCGGATCCATGCTTATCCGAAGTTGATTTGAGTTTGTCTCTTCTAAGTCTTCATAAGTGGAACCCTGCGATATCTTTTTGGATAAAGCGATTTCAATCGTATGTCATCTTGCCCATGACACTCTCTCTCATTCTCCTTCTTCTTCATGTGCGTCGCCCGGTCACTTTGCTCTTCCTTGCCTTCGCCATTTGAATGGAGTTTGAATTCTATGCGGTACTCGGATAAGTTATGTCATATGATGGAGCATTTCTCTTGGTGTCGTCATTGTGTCCAAGTCATGAGCAATGATTCTTTTGACCTCTTGGTGAAATCGAATCTCAAATCTTCCTTTTTTCACGTATTTAGCTTCACAATGCTTTACTTCAACCTCATTATGCCTTATTTCAGCTTCATTATGCCCTGCCTCAACGATGTGTCCTCTCAGACACAAAACACGAACAAATTATTACAAAAGATTCAATCTAAACCTAAAATAAGTCAGCAAGAAAAGCACAAAACTTGAGCTCATCAAAGTAAACAAATTCAATTTTGTATAGAACTGCGAGAACCGAAATAGAAATAAAAGAAGGTAACAACGGATAAAGAGTAAAATCGTTCAAACAGTAATAGTAACGTAGTAGTTTAATTTCCAATTTACGCAATGATAATGATGTAATTATGAGAATTGATGACAGCGTTACAGGATTTCGCTATAAGATATCTACAATTTTACTATTAGGCTATTTCTTTATATTAGATGAAAACTATAATTATTGATAATGATCAATACCTAAGCACGTGTAGTACATTGCAATAATTGTGTAGTCCTATATATGGTATATGCTTTTTTATGTCTAGATAACCCTCAAAAAAGGTACATAGAAATCTAAACTCAGACTTGGTCCCGGATGTGGACCATTACAATTTTAATAAGTAGGTCTTACAGTTCAAACAATTAATTACTGTTAACTATGTTGGGCTTTTATGATAGTACTGTTTTTTGTTGGGTTTCGAAATTGTAAAAAAAGTCATTGCTTTGTTCATAATGGAAGCTGAATATGTGACTGTAATGGAGACGAGTAAGAAGATGATGTGGTTGTAAAGTTTATTGGGTGAGCTTGGGAAGGAACATAAGAGTATCACTCTCTACAGCGATAGTTAAAGTGCTATATTCTTGACAAAGAATCCAGCGTTTCATTCGAGGATAAAGTATGTTGAGTTGAAATATCACTACATTTGTCACTTGTCGGAGGGGAAGATCTTGCAGCTAATGAATATCCTTGGAAGTGAAAATTGTAACCTTAGAAAAGTTGAAGCTATGCATAACTTCAATTGATCTTGGAACTTGAAGATGAAGCTAGGCGATGCTAAGCGATATGGGAGAGGTAGCAAGAAAGTATCGTTACTTGAGAATTCAGTCTTCAAGTGAGAGATTGTTGGAATATGGTGCCTAAACGGATTGTGCGCAAAGTCCGATCTCGGTGATCCAACTGCTTTTTACCCAAAGGAATCCTAATGAGCTTAGGTTAGGTTTGATATTATTCTATTTAATGACGTTTCTCCTAGTAATCTATATCTAAAATATCATAATGAAATCATTGACTTGACATCGCTCCCAGACGTATTCCCAAGACGAACTGGTAAATAATTCTCGTGTTCTTTATTTTTTACTCGCGATTGTGGTGTGTATTTTTGCAACATTAATTGTAGTGTGTATTTTTCGCAACAAACTTGATTTATTTTTATTTTTATGAGTAAACAAATAAATTTAATTTGTGCATTGTGTTTCTTGTGCTATTACCATATGCCGCCACACCACATTCACGACTCACGACTACAAACCGCCACCACCTCTCCGACCAGAGGATTATGGCGGGAAGTGCTTGCAGATTTTATTGAGGTTTTGTTTCTTACTTTTATGCAATTTTTTGTCTTTATTAGAACTCAATGCTAGGCCGATCTTCAATTGGCGAGCATGGATGATGGCCCATGCGAAAATATTTTTAATATTTATCAGATATAAATTTAAATTCAAAATTTAAGTTCAGTCCAAAATTTATAAATAAAGGACCCCAAATTTGGTCCAATCTACTCCTCCGTCCACTATAAACGCAAGATCGATTTTGGTGGATCGAGTTTAAGAAAACAGAATGAGTGTAAAGAATGTGTAGAAAAATATGTGTCGTTGGGATAATAAATGAATATATTAATGGATTGTGAGTGTAAAAGGTGGTAATGAGTGTTTTTGTAAATAAGTGGATAAGTTGAGGTAAAAATGTAAAGTTGATGTTTTTAAAAAGGAAAATGCACATTTTGGTGGACGGATCAAACGGAATTAAACGACGTTTATAGTGGATTTTAGGAGATTAAATTTAAGGATCATTTACCGAACTTTTCTATTACATAAGAAACAACTCAACTCTTTCAGTCCTTCTTAATATCTTGAGGTGGCCTAAAAAATTGATAAAACTAATTACGAAGCTCGCATGATTTAGGCTCACCGCTTTTTTTGCTGTTTCCAAAAAAATAAAACCATTCTCCATACGTTATAGTTATTTTTATGGTTAATAGAATTTTATTTTAGTTTTATTTGAGGACTATATTATATCTTTCTTATGGTAGATAGAAGACTCATTTTTATTGTTTCAAGCTTCTTCTTTTTTTGGTTAGGACCGGCGATGCTAAGTGTTTTTCATAGTTGGTTGAAACTCGATGTTGGTTTCATGTATTTGCTGTTGTATTAACCCTTCTGTCTAATGTTTTTAGGCTATAAATTAAATAAAGTGCAAAATGAATAAAAACAGATATGAAGTCCGGAACTAAGTATCCTTGAGAGTAATAATATGGACAAGGAATAAAGATGTTTTTTTGAGTCATATAAATAGTACTTGCATGTAACTTTTAGACAGCTAAAAGTGTTAAAATTTAAAAATTTCACATATAAGATTTCAAATTGTACAAATTTGTGGAAAGATGGGGCGACTAGGTACCTTTGACAACTCGTGACAGTGCAAATTATATAATCTATTCTAATTATATTTGTATTTCATAATCGCAAACAAATATATTTTGTAAGATATGTAATTTGATAATATGGTGAGACGTTAACGTGGAATAATATTGAGATAAAAAAATATGTTGACGGGACTTTGCCTAAATGGTAAGGGTACTCTAATAATGTAATGACTTTTTATTCCTGCCAAATGGTTGCAGGCAGTTTCTTAATTAGTAATTAGTCTTGATTTTGTTAATTTATCCGGTTTATTTGGAGGATACAATATGCTGATTTCATCCGCATATATAAATGGATGGTGACATATTATAACGTAAGTAGTAGGAATGTAATCTAGTCAAGTCAAGTATTATCAAACTCTCAAGCTTGACTCTATCTATTACGGACTCAAGCTCAATTTTGTTTCGAACATTTTTTAGACTTGTAAATTTAATTGAGTCTAAAAGAATTTTCTAAATTTAAATTTATCTTAAATATTCAATTCTTTATTATTATCATTCTATTCACAAACAATACAATACAATACATTTACTAAAATTTGCTATTTTCTTGAAATGGGTATAGTTAGAAACTAATGTATGTAGATGTGGTCTTATGTCATAACACATGAAGACCATGTCCTAAATCCCAATTAGGATGTGGACCCATTAAAGAATCTAAATTAGAATATGATTTTAATACGTCATCACCTAAAGATGTATTCGAAGTAGACTTTTGTGATAGTTATATCATGTTAATAATCTCACTTTCAAACTAGTTCACTTTAGGAGCTAAAAATTAGAGTAAGCTCAAGTTAATTAGACTCATTATGTTCGCGGCCTTCACTATATGGGCTGGAACAAATTTCTGTCAAGTCGAGATTTGAGTAAGTTATGAATAGCATAACCTTAACGGGCTTAACTAAAAACAGGATTGTTGAATTAACAGATAATTTGCTAATTAACCTAAAGGGCAAAAAAAGGTTCGAAATTAAAAAACATGAAGATGGCAATTTGTGAAAATATTTCAAAACAAAAATGATTGAATTATTTGACGGAAATAAGGGTTATGATGTGGACCACAATTATGATTTATCATATAGATAAGCAGCTTTAAGTGATACTCAGAATCATCACCCACAACAGCAAATTTGCAGTTGGCAGGTAAAAGCATGGGCTGCACCACATATTTCAAATTATTAATTTGAATTTCCCATCTCCAAACAAAGGATGAACACAAAATGACAAATTCTTACACATCTTACTTTATTTAGGCCTATACATCACAGTAGAGGCCATTCCATTACTATCCACAACTTCGAATCTGATACAAATTGTATCACATCTCTTATTTCCCTATCACTTGTGAAAATTAGATAATAATATAAGTTACATATAATATTTATAAACAATAGTAAAATAGGATATGCAATACCGTGTAAATAGAAAAGTCAAGTAAGAAATTTTATTAGATCCAATATAAGAGAAATAATAAAATGTTTGGACGAGAAATGATTATCTATTTATTCATAAAATTTGTTTTATTTTCTCTTTCCAGTTTATATTTCCTTTTCCCAAATAATATTTTATACTCCATCCGTCCCATTATTGTTGACTCGTTTTTTTTTTTGGGCAGTCCCGTTATTATTGGTCCGTTCTAAAAAATGAAATAATTTTACACTAAAAATTACCTCGAATTTTGTGTCACACACTATTTTACATAAAATACAATTGTTTTAATCCACATGTAAAGAAGGTATCAATCGGGATGAACTTACTAATTCATATACTTGCATTAGAAATTTTCTTTTGGCTAAACCGGACATATTGAAATCACTTCTGAATGTGACGTGCACAAGTCAAATTATATAAGAAAGAACTACTGCGCATCAGGCAAAAAAAAAATATTTAGCTAAAAGCAACCCCAGTTCAAAAGAAAATCACCACTTTTTTAATATGAAATGATATTTTTTCATTTAATAAATATAAGTATATTAATTTTTACATATTTCAGTATCATTCAAACACTTGTGCTTCCGGTTCAACTGTTACCATATTTAGGGGTGTAATCGAACTGAGTCGAGCCGAATATCATCGTGCTCAAGCTTGGTTTGTTTAGTATCGAGCCGAGTCTCGAGTTTTATTTATCGAATATTTCGAGCTCACGAGCTTTAATCGAACCCAAATAAACTTTCTAAATTTAGATATATGTTTAGAATATTGATTATTTTATTTTAAAAATAAATTATTTTATCCATACTAACATAATATATTTATTGATTTCTTATAACAAATAAAAATAGTTAGAGATTTAATACAATAATCACTAATTATAGAAAGAAAATAATTATATCTAGTTAATAATTTTATATTTTCAAAGTAAATCAGTTAACGAACTTGTTCACGAGCTAACGAGCCGAATACTATCATGCTCAAGCTTGGTTTGTTTAGCTAACGAGCTTCACTAAACAAACTCGAACAAACTTTTATCGAGCCGAGCTCCGAATAGCTTGGCTCATTTACAGCCCTAACCATATTACATAGAAAAAAACATAGCTCAAACAAAAAAATAGATCTTAACAACCAGTTGGGAAAATTGTTTGATTAGATCCCAAAGCTTGTTGATGATTGCTTTGCTGATGTAACATAGTATCACTCACATATTATGGAGTTAGTCTTTTTAGTTTTAAGTTTAAGCAGGAGAACTATCAGTTTGGAGAAATTCAAGAATGATGAAATTCAAAGCAGTATTGAAGTCAGTCATACTCAATACCAGCGCAACAAAAGAGAAGCAATATTGAAGATCGCGGACTGAAGACTGAAGGCTAAAGTTGGAAGACTGAAGATTAAAGATCAGAAATTGGAGACTCAATCTGTGAAAACAAAGAAGTCAAAATATGACTAAATGTCATACCGGTGGAGAAGTCGAAGTTGCCGATAACTACGCCAAAGTCGAATCATATCGACTGTGGTCACCAAATGATAAAAAGCGAGTCCACCTACGATAACACTCGATCGACACGACCGGGTTAATTTATCGAAAATACACGAGTCAACCCAATCAAGAAACACGGGTTATTTAAACATTGAGTGTTTAATTGTCACGTGTTGTAACGATCAGAAGATCTTGATGTGCCAAAACCATCGCTTAGAGTTGCGAGCTACAATGTGCGATGATGCGGATCCCGATAATGACGCATTTAGGATTCAAATGGATAAAATTCAACGACAAATGGAATGAATGTGATTGGTGTTCTCCAATGCCACTATTCATCATCTCGCTCTATAAATACGTCACGGAATCCAAGATTTGAAGGTCACCAAACGCTATACAATCAAATATTCTAAAGCATCCGAGCTTATATCTCAAGAACATTTATCAACGATTTCAAGAAGGAGTTCCAATGTGTTATCGAGCTCAAATATACTTATCGGCTCGAGATTTCAAGATACACCCTTACGTTCTAGGTCCTTACCGGTAATATCTCAAACCTAGAAATAGTGAGTTTGTCACCGTGACACCAAATTTTAGTTAGAAAACCCTATTTAAACCCCAAAGTTTAAGTAGAAGTTGGGCAAGTAAGTAATGAAGTGTTAATTGTCGAAAACTTGGTTGTCTTGCACATGTGAGCAAGAAGTTAGATCGATCGCACCCTCAAGCGTGAGATTTCCTAGCATCAACAAGCGTATGAAGAACGTCAAGTTAGACATGATATAAAAATATTAAAGTCTCAGATCTAGGTTTACTCTTGTACTCGTAAACAAGATAAAATTCGAAGTAGTGGATTGAGTGTGTTATCAGTCCGTAGATATAGGAGTTGATCTCTCCAAACATGTAAAACTAAGTGTTCTTTACTTTCAAGATCATATTTGATTTGCATATTATTGAACCTAATATCATCAACACACGCAACATACACTATTTTAAAACACTATATCAAGATAAGTTTGATATCAAGAGACAAACCGAGAACCGACTAAACCAATATTCGATTATTTTTCATCAGTTTAAGTTTTTAGTAAATGCAAAACATAACCACCACATTCCACAAACTCATCAATTATCAATCCAATCGCCACCGCCTCAAGAATCGCAGGTTTGCTAATCGATGTCACTCAACAAGACCCCATATTTGACCGATCAAAGATTAATACCAAGATCGAACCGGCTTCACCATCGTCTAAGTTGAAGGTCTAATTTTGTTAAAAAGAAAAAACTTTTAATTTGCTTTAATTAATGTATTCTCTCTCATACATTAGTATGACCCCATGGACCATCACAACCTCATCACGATTCCTGCATATTTCAACAATTTGAACCCAAAAAAGGGGTGGGTGGAAAGTGGAGTTTTAGAAGCAACAAAACATATGATTGAACTTTAATTTGCTGGGAACTAAAACAACACAAATATATATAGAAGAGGGATCAAATAGTACCCGAGCTTGAGGTAGTATGTAGTACACAATCTCATCCACTCATCTTATAGATCATATGATGGAGAATTTTTCGGATTTTTTAAGCCATTTGGCACTGAGTTCTCTACAGTAAGGGTAGATTAGTAATTTAATTTTTTATGTGATACAAAAAAAAAAATTATGCATGTTTTAAAACTGAAAACTGCATTTGTTTGAACACAAAACTGTATATGTTTGAACATAAAACTGCATACGTGTTAACAAAAAAAATGCATAAGATTTATTTCTCCAGAAACTACATGCATATTGTTATACAGAAAACTGCAAACGATTGAACATAAAAATGCATAATGTTGAACACAAAATGCATATGAGATTGATTTCTCCAAAATTTAGTCTCACGTTTAGATCTACTACTTCTAACTTCATAATTCGAAAGAAAATATATGATCAACAATAAAGAAAACAAATTATCAACAAGATAAGTGTTTGTGTATATTGGATGAGATATAAAGAAAGATATCGTGAATGAGAAACCTACTATTTTCTTTTTTAAAGCATACATGCTTGTGTTTCGTGGCATGCATGTTTGTGTTTAGTCGTATGCATGTTATTGTTTTGTAATATGCATATTTTTGTTAGAAAATATACAGACTTATATTTTTTAGTATGCATGTCTACGTTTTATAAAATGCATGTTGATGTTTTGTGGTATGCATTTTACGCTTTCAAGATGCATATTTCATTTTCGACAACAAAACTCATCATTATCCTTCTCCGTCGTTTTGCCGCTTCTTTCTCCAATTGTCGACGAAATTCACCGTAAACTACTGCTATAACCACCATGTCTCTCAATCCTTCAAAATCCACATCTCATTTTTTCATAAAATCTCTCAAATTCTTTCTCAAAATCTTATTTTTCCTCTCTTTTATCTTTCAAAATCTGTTGTCTTATGCTTCACACCGTTGATGTCGCACCGCCACCGTCGCTGCTGTCACACTGCAACTGTCGCTGCCCGTCATCACCGCCGCCGTAAAGAAATTCGAAGAAGGTAAAGAAAATCGGAGGAGAGAAGAAGAAGAAGACTATGATTTTATTTTTGTCCAATATACCCCTGCGAAAATTAAAAGATAAATAAATGAAAAAGGATTGCCACATGTCGGCTTGTGATGCGCCACATGTTCAAAATGCTATTTCAGACGTGGGTTACATACTATCTAGGATCGGTGATTACGAACCCAACCCTATATATATATATATGTTGTGTAATAGGAATGACATTGATCTGATTGTATATGTATATGTTGGTGAAAATTCAAGCATTTGCGTTCCATTTTCTAGTGCCCACATGTTCCCTTTACAACATCACAACCACAACAAAAGTTGGAATATTAAAAAGAGGGGATTGCTAAGAATTTTTTAAATGGAACAAAGCTTTGGATTCATCGACTTTCTGGAACATCAATCTTGCAACTGTAACACACACACATACATGTATGTATATATATATATATATATATATATGTTATGACCTTAAAACACAATAATATACACGTAACACACTTGGACAGTACTTGAGCAGAGATAACGCTATTTGAGAGAGAGAAAGTGACAAAAGGAGAAGAAGACAATGGAGGTATATATATATATAAATATATTAGAAATTAAAGAAGCCATGGAAACAAATATATGTTCATCTCTTTAATTTCCTTCCCAATGTGCACACCCTTCTATGATCAAACACTTTTGGTTCCTTGCTATCTTCTTCATTTATTTTTCCCATATGCATGCACACTTACAACAATATAATATGTGAATAATACTTGTATATATATTTTATCTCGTGAATAATACTTGTATATATATGTGAATTAAAACTGTGCAATTATTGTTGCAGATGGAAAGAATCTTGAACAAGAGCACATGAAATCAGATGTGGAACACTGAGTTAGATTAATTCTGCATTTCGAATTCAATGCCTGTTCTTGAAAACAAAAGTGGAACCAAACCGAGAAAGGAAATTGTGAAATTAACCAGAAACAGAAAACATGAGAGAGAGAGAGAGTGAGAGATGTTGAATGAAGAGGAAACCCTATACACATCGATCTCTAATATGGAAGGAATTAAGATGAGGATATATATATAAAATATTATGAAGAGTGTACATCGAAACCTAGTTAGGTTTTCTTACCAAGTGTGTGCTTGTTGTTGTGCATCCAAACCTTAAGCACATGTCTCTTGATGCCCAGCTCATTACACAAGTGCTCAACCAACTCCTCATCCTGCTTCTGAATCTTCCACCCCAATCTCTCCGCGAAATTCAGCATCTTCTCCTTTGCTCCTGGCTGAATTTCGTCCGAAACCTCTTCTTCTGCGACCCGCTGCTCGGATTCGAGTAATAATTGTACTCATCCGCCTCTTCCCGCGACCCTCCGCCCCGCCGGAGCTAGACGGCAACGCAAGCACCGCCGCCCTCTGCTGCGGCGCCGCCGCCACATGCAGGTACCCGCCGGGGTACTGCGGTACCCGAAGTGCTCGTGGGGGCCAGCAGCAGCTGCTGCTGCTGCGGAAGTGGAAGAATGCCGCCCGCCGTCGGGTTCCTTGCGGTGGAAGTTGCGGTGGCAGGTGCAGGCGGCGCAGCGGAGTGACTCGAGCGTGCCGTCGTCCCCCGCCGCGATGAACTCGCGGCAGCCGTCGACGGCGTGGCCACTGATTCCGACGGCATGGTTCTTCAGGCACTCCTTGTAGCGGGACTTGCGTAGCGGCGGCGAGGAGCTTAGCTTGGGCGAGGCGGTGCGATGAGTAGTTGAGTTGGGGTCGTAGCTCGGGATCTCGCCCTCTTGCTCCTCTTCATACTCCATCTCTTTTCTTTTCTTTTTTTCCACCTTTTTCTTAACTTTTAAATTCGCCACCTTAATCCTCATCATCTATACCTATATATAATGACTAACAATTTTGGACATCTCTCAAATTTTTATTAATATTCTTATATCAGTTTTATTTTTGTTTAGTACTTGGGGCAAATAAGTCTGAAAAAATTAATTCAGTGTCCTTACTATTTGATATGACTAATCATGTAAATATCTATTGAGATTGATCATTGTAAAAACATCATTTAAAGTATAAATTACGAATTCATGGATTGATTTGAATTCTCCATGAAAGTATCCGAAATTTGTCTTGAAAGTGCCTGAATTTAAAAAACTGAAATTCCGTCTCTTATGTGATTCGAACCCAAGTATTGAATCATCTAACAAAGTGATGAATTCACCGTACATATTTATGATCGAATGACTAAAAATAATTTCTATTTTATATTTTAAGATTGATTTATATTTGATCCAATTTCTATATCTAAATTATATATATTATACTCAAAGATTTGAATGAATAAAATCAATATTTTTTCCGGCTAAAACAGGAAAGGATTTATGCTATTTTCAATAAGACATAAGATATAATTTTATGCTATTTTATTTTACTTTTGTGTGTAAGCTTCAATAATTACTTACCGTGTATATATATGACATCACTTTGTTCTTACTCGTTGGATCAATTATAGTATATATACCTCATTCTCTATTAGCTTCACATGTTTACCTATCTTGTTAAGGATAAGTACGATATAGGTATAAGCCATACTAAAACTGAGGGGTCGTGTTAAAATGAAGTAATTTCATTGGTTAATTAATTGAAGTTTCGAAATGAAATCTCAATTTAAAATACGTGTTATAAGAAAAAGGGTTAATTAATTGCATAGAATAATACTATAATTTTTACTCATTATTTTTAAATTGTGGTACCAATAACACAAGTTTTACAATTTCTGGAAATTACAATATCGATAGAAGTTAGGCGAAATTAAAACTCACATAGCTGTCGGAAACGCACACGTGGGTTAATTAGCTACGGCCATCTTCAAAAATATAATTGTAACTTTTCCACGTGTACGACGAGTTTATGTGTAATTTTTTGTAGTTACATCCGCTTCAGTTTGAACATAAATAAACCGATGTTCCAAACCACACATATACTTTTGTGCGTATGTTTAAAAGTATTTGTAAATTAGAAAAATAAGCACAAGTTTTGTTATTATAGTCAAGTTATCCCTAAAAATATTTCGATGGAGATATAGATAAATCGGTCTACCACACATTATTTACATTTACATCAAAGACCAATTAATAAAATAAAACTTATATGAAAAAGGATAATTAGTAACAATTTGATAATTTTAATAACTCAAACTTTGGAGAGAGTATTTTTTTTTCTTTTCTTTTTTTCTGGTCAATTGCCTTTTTGGTAGGTTTTGCATAGCATAAATTTTAAATAATTAATTATATCAGTTACAGCACTACCTTTAAAATTTTTGCCTTCTCAATAAAAACTTTCATATCAAAATATTGATCAAATTTTCAGTAAAGCCACATTAAAATTTCTCAGCAAACTTACCCAAAACAAACAAGATTGTTTTTTGTTGTGATGAACTTGAAAAAAATTACCAGATTTGTTTCGTCGAAGGACCGACAAATATTTAAATTGTTGAAAATTAAAAATCTAACTACTCCATTTTGAAAGCCATATATATATGTTTAACTACAAAATGAAAAGGAATTATAATTTTTAAAGCAATTAATCTATTATTTTTTATTTCCTTTTGACCCAACACCTAGGACAACCGGCAAAGTACTATAGCTCCGAGTTTATTCTTTTTCTCTTCTAGAAAAAAAAGGAGTTAAAATAAGTGAAAGATAAAGATAAGATACGAAAGTGGATACAAATTTTCATTCCAAGTGTATAAAGAACTCATAATGCTTTTCCATTTTCTGAATCTTGTTATCTTTCTATCGCTTATCCAATTACTTATTTTTTCTTGTCGCAGTTCAAATTGTATTCAACTTTGGGGCACCTGGCGAATTACCCATATCTCATAAGACATATGCATAAATACCAGATGGGATAAAAACATGCGAAATTAGGTAGGTTTATATTGTATGGACAAATATACCCTCAAATGTTGACAAAAGCTGTCTTTGTTTTCTGTGTAAAATAACGAAATACGCCCGGAATCCGAAATCTTGTGCTCGGATACTACCGGTTTCAGAAAATGAAATATTGTTTATGAGGTCGGTCGGATTTCGATCGGTGTCCGACCGGATTCCGATCGTACTGATCGGATTCCTTATCGTATATTGCATGCTCGGATTCGTTAGCATACCGATCGGATTACATCGTGTATGGAATCTGAGACCTACACACCGGCCGGATCCGATCGGTTTAATTTTTATTTTTTTAATTATTTCGCCTTTGTAAGTGCTTTGAATTTTCTCTCAAATTATTGTAGCATTCAATTCATTCACGTGAAACTGATATATTAGGTCTGAATTTAGTATAATAATAGGTCTGATTTTACTGTTATTACAGTAACTTTGTACAATAATGAGTCTGAATTCATTGTAGCTACATTAATTTCACGTGAATGCTGCACAGACACCCATCATTTGTTATTGTTTACCTTCTATAAAATTTACGAATTCATTCATTCATTCACATCTCATAACTTCATTTTCCAATATCATAAACTTTCCAATTGAAATTGAAACAGAGTATTTGAAGGAAAACCACGGAGAATTCAATCATTTTCCAATATCAAAGGTAATTCGCCAGCAACCCCAGTAATATACTATATTTACATGTATGTATATTTTGATTGGGAATTTTGTTTTAATATTTTTATTTATTCTTTCTTTATGTAGATGGACAATTGGAAATTCATTATCGTGAATTATGGTGGAGAGTTTGATAGTGATTATATCGATATTGGCGGTGTCAACAAATTGCCCAAATTACGATCGCTTTCTTTACGTTACCCATATACTATATCAATCACGTATTGCGTGCCAATGAATTGAGCACGGATTATCAATTATTTTATTTATCCACATCTCGATATGGTCGGATAATAAAATCATTGTTAACCGATGATGAAATGTTTGCTCGATTGTGCATGTCCGAAGAATATCCACGCGTTTATGTAGTTCACAACACTACAAATATTGCGAGTGGATCAAACGCGGGAGAGCCCAATCATTCGATCCACACGGAGATGCAAGGAGAATATTTACAAGATGTTCCAAGTATGCTTTCTGGTGATTGGTTTTACAATCCCAAAGGCACACTACTGAGACAACAAGGCCAACAACTCCTATACAGAATGGTGATGTTGATGGAGAAGACGACGAAGAAGAATAATATGTACCGAGACCAAGATCTCAAGAGACCGACTCAGATGCCTCAACGACCATCCCGAACAATCAATTTTAAATAATCGCTTATTGATTTTGCGGGATGGATTCAAGAGAATGAGGACTTCCCAAACTATTATCTTTGATTAATCCAAGCACCTATCCGAAGATGTCAACCAACCCGATGTCAAGAACTAACTAATCGGTTAGTTCCGGCCATTCCGCTCAACGCCGCAGCCTCACTTGTTGCTCGTGAAATGGACCCGACAAGGGATGGAGAATTTAGTAGTAATTCATATTACTATAGCAAAGATGACCTCTATCTTCTTTGTTGGTGTGTGGCATATGGGCGGGCGGAATACGTTGTTGGTCGCTCGGATACAACACGATCGACATTTAAATGCAAGCACTCGAGAGGTGTAACTTTGAGTTACGAGCTGCCCAACGAGGTAATATTTGGAAAGTTTATAAGTTTATATCCGAACACCAATGCCACCATGATTTGGGTTGTGTTGGTCAATTGAAGGTTCATTCAAAGATAGTTGCGGTAGACATGCTCGAAAATGCGCATAATAGGTGAAATCATGAAGCTAAATCAATTATGGCGAGTTGAAACATAATTTTGGTGTCCGCATCGGTTATGATGTGGCGTTGCTGAGCCCGACATACAGCGATTGAGTTGATATACGGTCGGCATGATCGGTCATTCCAATCTGCCACGGTTATCTGCAGATGTTGAGACAGACAATTCGTACATTTATCGATTATGAGGTCGATGGTGATGGTCGATTCGGCATCATTCGTTGCTCTCGCTGCATCTATTGCCCTTCTATTTTTGTTTGAGACCGGTGATCGTCGTAGATGGTACTCACCTCGAGGAAAGAATAAGGGAATTTTATTTGTTGCGATGTGAAGGATGCCAACGAGCAAGTGTTCCGTTGGCATATGGTGTTGGGCGATTGAGAATGATGAATCTTGGTCATGGTTTATCTTACGCGTCAACGGGTATTTGGAAATCTTGAAAACCTCTTAATTGTCTCGGACGCACACGTGTCCATAACTAATGCCATCGAGAGTATTTTCACAAGCTCATCACGCCTTATGCTTCTACCACTTAGTGAACAAGATCAAACAGTTTCAAGGTGACCTTTGTGGTGGAAATGTTCCAAGAAGTCGCTTATGCATACGAGCCTGCACAATACCAACGTGCTATGTCTCGCTATCGAGAGCATAAATGATAAAGATACCAAAACCGCCCGTGTAGGACCGGAAAAATGGGCCCGTTCAAAGTCCCCTCGTGAGCCGCTTAGTTTCTTAACATCAAATGCAGCAGAGTCATTTAACTCTCGATTATTATGGGCGAGGCGTCTTCCAATATGCTCAATGTTGGAGGCAATCGACTTGTAATTGAGCGGTGGTTCAACAATAGACGAGCGGAAGACGTAGGTTCGACAACTATCTCACGAGGAGACAACAAAAAGCTTACGATGGCGGTGTCGAAAAGTCATCGTTACTCTCGACGAGGTCTACAAATGCAAAATATAGGTGCGATCGGCGTTAGGAACTTCCTGGTCGATCTTCAACTCAAATCGTGTGATCGTCGAGAATTTAACCAAGACGGGATGCCGTGTTCACACGCAATTGCTGCCATTAAGTATGTTTTAATACTAATACTACACGTCGTTTTATTTTTCATGTAACTCACACTAATACTTTTCATTGACAGTGAGGCCGGAAAATCCATCCACAATTACGTCGAATCATACTACACGACCAACACTTTAATTGAGACATACGGTGGTGCGATGAATCATGTCCTCAATTCAATGAGTGGTGGTTCCAAATGAGGTAGCTCAAGCGAATGTATTGCCTCCTATTGTGACAAGACAGGCTGGACGACCTAGAACAAGTCGGATTCCATCCGGTGGTGAAAGGTCTACAAGAAGAGTGCCTACAAACCATATGGGAGAATCGTCTAGCAGTAGACGCCGAGCACCAAAGAAATGCAGCCATTATAGGGAACCAGGACACACACGAAGGACATGTCCAAATCGAATGGATGAAGGCATAAGCGATTGATTAAAGTTGTTGTATTTTTTTTAATATTTCAAGTTAATGTGTTTGGCACATTTTATTGTTATTCTTCTTTATATCATCCAATTTTATACATTGTGTTGTGCTATAATAATAATAATAATAATAATAATAATAATAATAATAATAATAATAATAATAATCAAAACACTACTATGTAAGTGTTATAAGTCCGTGATCCTAACAATGTTATAAGTCTATGATCATAATAATAATAATAATAATAATAATAATAATAATAATAATAATAATAAAAAAATCAATTGTGCTATAATAATAATAATAATAATAATAATAATAATAATAATAATAATAATAATAATAATAATAATAATCAAAACACTATTATGTAAGTGTTATAAGTCCGTGATCCTAACAATGTTATAAGTCCGTGATCATAATAATAATAATAATAATAATAATAATAATAATAATAATAATAAAATTCAATTGAATGTTATAAATAATAATATTAAAATCGATCATCTTGAATTTGTAAGGAACAAACATATTAAGTACTATATTGTGTTTTTGTTTACTAAAAGATATAAATTACATATACTATTGTAATCAATGTTGGTACGTTCAAATTCAAAGGATAATGGTCACTAAACATGATTTCTCAATGCAATGGCCAAGAGCAATGATTTTTAATTGTCCTTTGTGGACTTTCATTATTGACACTCGAAAGCAAAATTTGCCGGTAATGTAGTGAAAATTAATAGTACACACGGATACAACGCATTTAAATTTACAAATATTAATAACACTGAAATTTAAGATATTACACATTTAAATTTACAAATATTAATAAAACTATAATTTTCAAGCGTTTTCTAAGTGTTTTCACACAACTCAAAAATAGAAGTAGCTATAATTTTCCTATATGCTGATAAATGAGTAGTCCCCCAATTAATACTCGGCGATCCGGATATCGCATGCTCAACGTACATGCATGCATATGGACCACAAGCGACGCCGTCTTTTTGGGAGAACTGGTTATCAGGTGACGGGATAGATAATTCAAGTGGCACGGTTTTTGCGATATGCCCGTATCGTTGAAGCTCCAATAATCAGCATAGTCCAAGATGTATCCAAATAAATGCAATATGGGAGTCATCTGTTGGGCACGGTTTCTCTTCGCATGATCTTCTAATCTCCAATATATCGAATCATATAGATC
This sequence comes from Salvia rosmarinus, assembly GCA_036937905.1. Classification (NCBI taxonomy): domain Eukaryota; kingdom Viridiplantae; phylum Streptophyta; class Magnoliopsida; order Lamiales; family Lamiaceae; genus Salvia; species Salvia rosmarinus. The sequence goes on from JAODLM010000201.1 coordinate 113,119, forward strand.
AAGCGTCCAATCATGCACTCTGATAACAGCGACGACGTAGTGTCCATCGATAAGGATATGCATAATCACCTATATAACACATTTAATATTACAAAGTATAAATTAATAAAATCAAATATATTAAAATTTAAATATATAACATGATATTGAATTACAAAAATCACCTGTTGCATGCTGGACCAATCGCTCATAGTGGATATTCCGTCGTGCTTACGATCAAGGAAACAATACTCTGGGGACCTTCCAACCGCTTGAACAAGATTCCCAACCAACTTGAAGGATTCATTGTTGAGACATTCAAATAATTTAATCGACATTGAATTGAGCAAAGCAATAAATAAATGAATGTAAATTATTGAAATCAATACTTGCATAGAAGTCGGTGTCCAATATAATCGTGTTTGCATTGTTCATGGTGGACAATACAGTATCGCCCTTGATTAGCCACACTCTACAGCTCATCATGAACAGATCAATCGTCTACAATAAGAACAATTGAATGTATAAGTATTAATTAATTAATTCAACTAAAATAAATTCTTAATACTTAGAAATTCAAAGTACTTACGTCTGTAGATAATAAGCTAGTCGGCTTAAGAATATCCATGAAAAATGTCCGATTAAGAATTCCACCACTCTGAAAATGATCACAGACGTGGAGGTTTGGCTTGAAGGAAGACATTGAAGTTCGACACTAACGTCGAGATCAAGTTCACACGGTTTGCCAAGAACAACATATGAAGATGATAGGGCCATCGATGGGAATCACCGTCGGCCACTCTTCTTGGGTAAAGGCACCGTGTCACCACAGATGCTCGTCCTTCCGTCATCCCCGATGTCATCCTTCGTCATTCCCGATGTGATCCTCGCATCGGCATCCCTAAAGTCATCCATCGGTGTCCATAATCGGACATTCTATAGTAGTGGATCTGCGGGACTTGGAGGTCATCCCAATCGACACAATCTGGGTAGAAAATATCATTTGACTTAGAAATATTTAAATAAACATAAAATATTTAAATTATTTAATTAAATTGAACTTACTTGTCCACAATCACTAAAAATATCGAACATATCAGCGAATGAAGCTGAAGGTGGCTGCTGGTAAGAAGCATGAGGTGGCTCCTGATAGTAGCGGAGGTGGTCACGATAGGAGGCGGGGGTGGTCACGATAGGAAGTATAAGGTGGCTCCTGATAGACACGAGGTGGCTCCTGATAGGAAGCACGAGGTGGCTCTTGATATGATGGCATGGCCTCAGTCCTACCAAACTCGTGCACAGAATGTCGAGCTGGCGCATCTGCATGTCTGCCATCTGTCCGTCCCTCTCGAGAAGGTACGTCTACATCAGCTGATTGTCGTGCCTCATCAACTGATTGTCGTGCCATGGGATGAGTATGACGATCGTATGGAGAATAGGCCGGTGTACGTCGTGAACTACCACAACGGACGACATCAATCAACTCCTTAAACCAACCTTTCAACCTCGTCGTAATCTGTACCTCAACCTCCTCAAGGTGCTTCCTCGATAGCTCAACCACCCTCTGAGCATGTCTCTCTGATAGGTCCTCTAAGAACTGGCGATCACTAGGTCGTAGGTGATCGCCGCTGCTGCTCGAGGAAGAAGTCGGAGGATGACCCGGTTTTTGTCTCTGTCTGACGAGATGTGGACGGTGCTCTCCGATCGGAGCCCTCGATACCATGTGCGCTGTGCTCTGACTCCTCAATAATATGCCTTCTCGTACCACGTCTCGGACGCGAACGAGAAGTACCCTCGGAGGCACGAGAATCCCCCACATCGTCATCACTAATCACTCGTGCTCGTGGGGGAAACTGTTCCCCATCCCTCAACGGATTTTGGGGCTCTATATAGGGCACACCAAACGCCTCGTCGTGTAGGAGTGACATCCAGTAGTATGTGGCCATTTCTTCTACCGTAGCCAGTATGATCTGAATATACTGATCGTCCTATATACAATTCAAATAAACAAGACTTAATCAAAATTAAAATAATAAATTATAACACAAATTTTAGGATATGCAAAAAGTAGTACCTGAGATTCAAATAGAATCGATAAATCATCGACTGAGGACTTGCTCTTGAATCTCCATCTCAAGCATCTAGGGTAGGCAAACCGTCTACATATTTCCCAACAACACACCCGCACTGTGTATGACCTCGGCGACCAAACAACCAATGCCCATGTTGGTCCATATAAATGGTATTTCTTCTTCAGATCGATATAAGTAGTGGCGCATACACTGATACGAATATGCACCCCACGGAAATCTAGCGAATAAATCCAAATCATCGACCAATGCCCAGGCCCACGAGTCCACCAGCACTCTGGGATCTACAGATAGTAGCATCCCGTATAGCATAATAATATGCGTAGCACGGAGGTATAAACTACCATCCGCATCATCTATATGCACGCTCCTATCAGAAAAACGTGCTACTAATTCCGCAATAGATATATGGTCAGAACGGCAGAAAGCTCTAAACACCCGAACACGTTGCAATCGGTGCTCTCTACTAAGATTGAAAGACGAGCTTCCAAAACTTAAACCAGTGACTAATGCATAGTTATGAACGGTAAAACAAATGCTCCGTCCGTTTATATGAAACCATACTAGACCATCATTTGTCATAATCTGGCGGGAAATAACGTGGTGCAAAGCCATGATATTTTTTGCCACAGGCTTCCAATTAAGTAAATAACCGAAGCATCCACTAGTAAACCTATCCAGTAAGTCTTCACCCCCTATCTCTAATAATCTAATCTTAATGATATCTAAATAATTGATCCTATAATATGTGCTAATTTGGACCACAACATTTATCATCTCGGGTCTCAAATAATCAACATCATCCTACAATAAAAACAATAAAATTTATAAATATCATAAAAATAAAACATATAATAATGACATAATAAATCATACAAAAAATATTTAATTATAAAAACAATAGAGCTGTCTAAATTTCGTAAATAATGCTTAGTTGAACCTTCGAATTCAAATACATAAACTATGATAAGCATAACTAAATACATAAAGCATAATAACTTTAGCATATTAAATACATAATTAAATATAATAAGCATAACTAAATGATAAGCATAACTAAATACATAAAGCATAATAACTTTAGCATATTAAATACGTAATTAAATATGATAAGCATAACTAAATACATAAAGCATAATAACTTTAGCATATTAAATACATAATTAAATATGATAAGCATAAATAAATGATAAACATAACTAAATATATAAAGCATAACAACTTTAGCATATTAAATACATAATTAAATATGATAAGCATAACTAAACTAAGTGATAAGCATAACTAACTAAATCATAATAACCACGTTAATAAACACGACCGCATAATAAGCACGTTTATTTTTATAAAGGCCCCATAATAAGCACTTTAATAAGCACGCATGATAAGCACGTTAATCGCATAATAAGCACGTTAATAACTATGATAAGCACGTAAACCATAATAACGCATAATAAGCACGGCCTGAAACAAGAATCCGATCGGTGTTCAGGGAATCCGACCAATCGGATCGATCGGTTTCCTTGAACACTGATCGGATTCCGACGAGGAGAAGAGAGCGATGTACCTGAGAAGCCATGGTGCGATCCGAGAGAGGAATCCGACCGATCCGAGAGGTGGAGAGAGCGATCCGAGAGGTGGAGAGAGCGATCCGAGATGAAGAAAGCAAGCGATCCGAGAGGGAGATAGAGAAACCCGAGAGGAAGAGTGCGACGAGAGAGTGAGGTAGTGCGATCGGAGGGTGAGTGAAAATCCGGTGAGGAGGACGTCAGATATAATGGGCGAGAATCGATCGGATCCGATCGGTATGGAACAATCCGATCGATTCGATCGCCGATCGGATTCAATGCTCAGTCAAGATTCCGAGTCAGACGTTGTTTTTTGCAGCTTTTTCAGCTTTAAGTCAACTCCGATCTCAGCTTTAGTCATTCATCCGATCAGATAATGTTTTTCAAGGATATTTTGGGTATTACTTCCTGATTTTGCATGCTTTTATAACGTTTAGATATATATTCATGTTGCTTACGAGATTTGTGTAGTTTGGCCTATTGACACTTCAACTTTTGTGTTAATATAGTGATGATCACAATTTTTGGTATATTTGTATCAACTATAGAGCACATAAATTCATAAAAATAACTTTTTTTTATATTAAAAAAAAATAAAAAAATAACTTTATCTAAACCATAGGTGATTAGACAGTAATTATGGTGCTTAAGAATAATTAAAATTTATTAATTTTTAATTAAGGTTTATTAACTTTCAATTATAATTTATTAATTTTAATTAGAATTTATTATTTTTAAATTTGGTTTATTAATTCATAATTAAGCTTTATTAATTAATATAAATTAAGATTTATTAATTCAAATTAGGGTTTAATAGTCTCAATTAGGTTTTATTAAATGAAAATTTGGACTTATTAATTTATAATTAGTTTATTAAATTTAATTATAATTTATTAATTTCAATTAAAATTATTAAATCATTTTATAACTAATTAATTTATACTTGAAATTAATTTAATAATAATTAAATAATTAGTTAATTATATAATTAATGACTTAATTAGGGTGATCTCATTTGAGCATCATGAGAGCCCCTTTATTTATTTATGTTTGCATAAGACTCTTTTTGAGTTGGTATATGATTATCTTAAAGTAAATTTTCATATCAACCAATGTCATAAATAGGGGTGACTATTAGGGTATCGGGTAGTCGGGTACCCGAGACCCGACCTAAAATTTCTCGAGTATTGGGTACCCGATTACCCAAAAATCGGGTGTAGGGGTCTGGATCGGGTATGACTATTTAGGTGAGGTCGGGTATCAGGTATACCCGACGGGTAATCGGGTATTACCCGATACCCAATTTTTTTTAAATATATATATTTTTATATATTTAAATATATAAATAACTTTATATACTTAATTTTAATATGTGAAATTTACAAATGATAACTTAATATTAAAAATAACATATATCCTTAAATACGTGATATTTTATCATAATTTGGTAAATGGAAATATATAGTTAACAATGTATATCTAGATTTATGTACAAAAATAAAATAAAATAAATAAACACAAAGAAAAAAATGCTATCATAACATCTAAATATCCGAATATATAGCTAATATAGTTACATAGTAACATTACAATATATACATATATATACAAATATAAAATGAAATAAATAAACACAAAGAAGGAATATAGAGCTAACAATATATATCTAGATTTATATAAAACAAAAATAAAATAAAAGATATAAAGAAAAAAATGCTATTATAACATCTGGGAATATCCGAATATATATAGCTAATATAGTTACATAGTAACATTACAATATATATATATTTAGATTTATACACAAATATAAAAATGAAAAAAAAAAAAAACACAAAAAAAGGAAAACAGAAAAAGAAAAGTGCGCATACAGGGGTCGAACTCCAGACCTCAGACCTAGAACCAATAGACCAGAACACATGTAGTGAATATTGAAAGGTAGATTAAATATATAATGGGCAAATTAGGGTACCCGAATACCCGATTCGGACACCCGAGTCGGGTATCCGGGTACCCGACATAAAAATTCGGTCGGGTCGGGAATGGTATTTTATGCAAAATGAGGTCAGGTACCCGAATTTTTTTAGTATACTTAACAGAGAGGATTAGCCAACCTGATTCAACAATTATACATTTCTAATTCAAATTAATGAAATTTGTCATTTCAGGACCTAATTAATTGATCAATCATGAAATTATATACTTATTCATAGTTTGAATTATTTATAACTATTGATGAGAGACACCCATATATCTTACCCACCTTATGACAGCGCACGGGAGCTTTAAAATCAATGGTAGTTCTTGTAAGTTAACAGAACTAGAAAAATATAATAAAAACTGTCATTGTTTAGAATTTGAAACTGGTTCTTTATCCTATTTAACAATATATCGTTTTCGAATATTCTTGAATACATACCTTAGTATTCGGGATTCTGGTTTGTTTGTTTTTTCTGCAAAAGAAGTGTAAAAATTAACTCGCAGATAAATATCTGGATATAAAACAAATAACTTGCACTAAATTTTTTGTTTGATTTGAAGTCAGACGACACCTCTTAGCGGCTTCTTATCTTTCAAATAATAAAAATATACAATCTTGGTGATTTATATACAAGTACATTTATTAATTAGTATTACTAATTAACTAATAGTGGTCAACTTAAATATGCACGCATAGGAGTGCCTCACGTATATCGGTGTAATTTTATTTTATTTTGGTATCATGGCACCGTAGTCGCTACCTATAATGTGCACTGCGACTGAGTAATTACTAATTAACTAATAATTGTCAACTTAAATATGCACGCATAGGAGTGCCTCACGTATATCAGTGTAAATTTTTTTTTGTATCATAGGGAACTCGTAATTGTTACCTACGTTGCGTACTGGATAAATATCACGTTCCTATGCAATAATATATCAGTGTAATTTGATGTATAAAGAAGTTAAATGTCAGTTTAAATTTTAAATTACTTTGTTATTATTAATTATATTTTGAATAATCAAAAATATTTTATTAAATTCTGAATTATTGATTTTGTATCAATTATAATACCTTTATTTTCTACTTCGAAAAGTTGATGTTGCTCGTCGGATTGCCCGTGTGCATTTAACAATCCGATGGGTTGTTTGTGCAATATAAGTTTTAAAAAGAAATTATTAAATACATAGTGGCAATCCGACAAGCCACGTCAATATTTTGGTGCCGAAAAATGGACGGGGTCACAATGGATATAAATTCAATAGTTCAAGATTTAAAAATTATTTCTGATAATTTAAGATATAATTGACAGTAAATTACAAAAAATATATAAATATATTTGCTAAAATATACGAACGAATATAAATTTATTGAATTCATATTTGAATATAACTCTTTATATCCGAATACCAATTTGAAATAAACTATAACATGTCTACTTCCACACATTTTCATGGCGTGATTTTGCAATTTTAAAACAAATTTATTTATATGTTTTCTTACTTCAAAAAGAGAACCTCCCACACCTATTTATGTAATTTTCAGTTCGTAACTTAGCGGTTTAAAAGAAGAAGAAAAAACAAGTAGTAGAGTAAAAGAATTGTGGGGTTAAGTAACAGTACAGTAGAAATATAAAAAATGCATCTCCAGAGGTGGCAACAGAAGCACGGAGCAGAAGAAAATAATCCAACAGTTCCACCACGCACCAACCGGCGCGTGTGTGAGTGTGCCGTTTCAATAATTAGAGTTTTACGTGGAGTGGATAAGGAGTTAAACGGTTCGGTTTCAGTTAACGAACCGAATTTCTCCGAAAATGTAGAATCAAAATCGAACCATTTTAAATTTTCGGTTAATCGAAAATCGATCGATTCCAACGGTTCGATTTTCGGTTAACCGAAAAATCGAATTAAAACTAATTAATAGTAAAAATAAATAAAATAATACATAAAATAAATAAAATAATAATTAAAAAACTGAAACTTATAGAAAATAAATAAAAATTTTAACAAATAATTAAAATAATTAATTAATTAATTAATTATTAAAATGATAATTAAAAATAAAAAAACGGTTTTCGGTTCCGAACCGTTCAGTTATCGGTTAACCAATAACCGAATTTTTTTTCAACTCTGGAATCAAAACCGAACCGATAACCGAATTTGTCGGTTTTCGATTAACCGAATTTATCGGTTTCGGTTCGATTTCGATTCTAACCGAAAACCGAAAACCGTTTAGATACCCCTAGGAGTGGACGGGGGCTCAATTCAATTAAGGTGGTGTGAATTTAAGGCAGTCTCGTGTCTGGGTTTACGTGTGACACTGGTTTTTCTGATTATGTACTTCATCACTGTCACAATTAAATTATGTTATTATTGTATTGAGAAAATTTTATATTGCCTAATTATTCAAGAGGGTGTTTGTGACTAAGCTCCAATAACTTATAAGTTGTTTTAAGAACTTATAAGATATGGTGTATTAAGAGCTTATAAGATGTTAAAATTTTGGATAACAAGGGTAAACATGGAAATAAGAAAAGATATCTAGGTTATTTTTGTAGTTTTATTATAACTTATAAGATCATTAAAAAATAAGTTGGGTTTTGGAGTTTTTTTAATAGAGCTTATAAGCTCTTAGAGCTTATTTTGAAAACTTATAAACTCTCTAACAACTTAATTTGTCAAACACATTGATTGAGCTTATAAGCTCTTAAACAGCTTATAAGCTAGCCAAACACCCCCTAGCGGATTACGTAGAGCTTGTCTAGGCCAGACAAGAGGCTAGATCAGGTGATCGAGTCGGGACCTAGTCAATGTCAATTCGGGGAAAAAGCTAAAGGAGGTCATTTCTAGAAAATCGGAACCACTAGGGGATTTAGTAAGGCGTCCAAAACGATAGCATTATCGAACCTATCTATAAATACAAGACTATTAGGACACACGACTCATCCACATTCACATTCATCTCCACACACGATATAAGTTACGCACTCTTTTCATTTCTCTTTGTCCACATCCACGCTCTCTTATGGATTATCGTTGTCGTTTGACTAGACCGAGTAACCAATCTGGCCAGATACGCTCTAATACTTCTTATCTCTTACATTAATCAATTATTATATTTATTTATAGCTTTCGTTAATTATTTTTTATCGTTTGATTGAATTAAGTGTTGGGAACTCTTCCATTGACACCCCATTGATGCTGGAGGATCCTAATGTTTTCTTTGATCTCATGTTGCTAGTGTCTATCATACATGATTAACTTGACGTCTATTTCGTAATTGTTGGATATATCCCTAATAATAATTATTATTTTTATGTAAGTAATGTTTATAAAAAAATATATGAGAAATGCAACCCAAAGACGGAATACAAGATTCAAAAATTATAAAACAAACACTATTATAACACCTTTGTGGGCTATGTCCCACAAGGCTCGCATAACTCTAAAGCCATGTGCTTGAACAATGAGAGGAAGGATACCATATAGGGTCTATAGTAAAGACATAACCTCATTCATCATGCAAAAAGGATATTGTCAAACATATACTATCTCCCTAACGTTTTAAGTGATTAGTATTTTCTTTGGGTGCATCTCACTCTATTAACTTATACTAAAAATGACTCATTTTTAATATAAAATATCTCAATTTAAAACCATATTATTTTATAGAAAAATATAATCTTCTTTAATCTATGTGTCCAAAAGCAATGAGCCATTTAGGCGGGACAAAAAAATACAAATAATTAAAAGAGAAATGCAATAAATAATTCAAATTTAAACATCCTACATCCTATTCCTTGTCAAATAAAAAGATGAATCTGGTTCATGGTTCTTTGAATTGATATATCATCACAAGATTCACAACATATGAAATGATATATTTTTTTAATTTTTGTTTTGAAGAAATGAAATTATATTCCTTTAAAGAACCATGTCATAATTTTCAGTTATTAATTTGTCTTCAACAAAAAAACCAAGCACATAACTCCAAACACATCCAACCCAACAAGATCAAGTTTTGTGAACCCTTATTTGTGTAGTTTGATATATATATGTTCAAATAAGAACCATTTTTAACGTGACAACTAAGAACCACAAAATTTCGCTATGAACAAAATGAATTAACTATAGTTGATGCATCTGGTGGGAAAGTTACTGAATCCAAATATTTAATATTTTTCACCTGGTTTGAATCCCATGAGGAACGAAAATTCTATTTTTTTAATTTTTTTGGATTCAGTAACTGTCATGACGGATTCATCAACTTTCACAACGAATTCATCATTTTTTATTTTCACGTTCTTACGATAAAAATGGTTCTCATGTTAGGTCCGTTCATTTTTATAATCTAACGGTCAAGATAAACTATAAATAGTTTATTAATCTCATAGTTTAATGATAACCGTTTAGCTCTAAAATCAAGGGATTTTATATATTGATTTTCGTAATTATTCTCATATGCACAATTACTACGATTACATGCACAACACCATTAATTACATGAACATAACAATGAATTGGAATGAATAGCATGCACAAGAACTACGATTACATGAACAACAACATAAATTATATGAACAACGAAAAATAGAATGTGAAATATTCAAATAACGAAATTTAGGAATTTGACTATTTTATTATTAAATAATTATGAGTCATCCGATCTTATTTAATCTAACGGTGGTTATTGGTTCTTAGTTCTTGTCTAAGAGGTGGTTCTCTCTATAACCAACTCATATATATATATATATATATATATATATATATATATATATATATATATATATATATATATAGAGAGAGAGAGATGTTCGAGATAAGAACTATTTTTAATGTGAGAACTAAGAATCACAAAATTCACGTAAACAAAATAAATTTGCTATAATAGTTAATGCATCCGCTCTGAAAATTACTAAATCAAAATATTCATAATTTTCACCCAGGGTTTGTGATAAGTCTCAATTTTGCTTGATTTATAAGGCTATATTCGTTTCGTTTCTAATTGATAAGTGATCTTTTGAGCTGTCTTTTATTATATTTATGTTTACATTGAAAGATATTATGCCGTGTGTGTTTCATATCATTTTAGCACAGGTTTTGATGTCAAAGAGGTGGATCACGATAAAGAGGAATTAACTAGCCCGATCGCGAGTTCACGTGAAGAATATATGTTTAGATACAACGATAAATATGATGAAATGGATTTGACAAGGATGGATGTGAAAAGTTTACTATGTTAAAGAGCATCTCGATAGGAGTTCGTAGGCGCAAACGGATCACAATTCGGAGTCCGAACGAGAGAGAACAGAGCGAAACAACGAAGTCGCGCACGCAGGGAATTACGCTTCGCGAGACGTGCTCGCGACCTTTGGTCGAGAGGCTAACTTGCGAGAAACATTGAATTTGCAGCATCTTTTTGAAGCACTCGCGAGCCTCCTTCGCGGCAAAGGGTCAATATCACGCTTTGCGAGGTCCTAGGGCTGCATATATATATTAATAGGGATGTCAATCGGGCCAGTCCGCTCGGGTTCGGGCCAACACACTCGGGTTATCGGGCTATTCGGGTTGACATTTTTTTCGGGTTATAAATCTTCAACCCTAACCCTAAACTCTCGGGTTTCGGGCTAACCCATCGGGTTAATCGGGCCAGAAAGTTTAAGAAAAAAAAACTATATATATATATATATATTATTGATAATAATAATATTTATAACAAATATTTTATATTAAGCGTTGGAGTAAAAAACAAATAAGTGAAAAATAAATATAATATACTCCACAAGTTATTTTTTTTTAATCTTATTATACTAACTTTGAAGAGCAAATAATGAAAATTAAAAATAGTGCTCATGAGTCATGACTAAATTCATTTTTTCTAATATGCTTTAATATTCGCATTTCATGTAACTAAATGATCTCTAAATAATATAATACAATTATAGCGGAGTTAAAACTTATATCTAGAAAAAATTTAATAAATTAAAGTCAATATAATAGTACTATTTAAATTATATTACAATATCAAAATAAAAATAATGCTCACAACTAAATTATTTTTAATATATCTGAATATTCATATTCCATAATAGCTAATTCCATATTTAATAAATATTTTATAAGTTAATTCACTATAATACCAATTAAAATTTATAATTTGAAAAAATTTAATTCACTATAAATAACTAAATAAACAATCAATCTATAATAGCTACAAAAGTTAAGATAATTAAACATGAAAAGTAAATTTTGAAATAAAAATTTTGAATTTCTAACTATTAGATAAAGGAAAAAATGAGTTGAGTTTTTTTTTTTCCGCCCGATGGGTCGACCATGACCCGACCGGCCACTGATTAACCGTCAACCGAATGGGCTGGCGAATAGCCCGATTTTATATTCGGGTTACGATTTTATAGCCCAATCCATTAATTTTATCGGGTTATTCGGGACAGCCCATGGGTTTCGACCCGTATTGACATCCATATATATATTGAACGAGATTGGAGAAGGGAGGCGCATACATTAGGAGATAGGCATTAGATATAGAGCTTTTTATTTTCATTACATAACAATTTTACTCTTGGTTTTCTTTTATTTCTTTGCACATTCACGGGGAGAGCTTCGAACCAAAATTCAATACAGAACACGTTTACAAGTTTTATTTCTTTTGCACGTTTTATTTCATTCCAGAATAGTTTTAGCTTTGTTCTTCAATTCTTTTAATTCTAGTATTCCAGTTAGTTTGATTCCTGTTTACTTTTCAGTTCTTATTCAAGTTCAATTTTATTTACGGATTGAAAGCTATTACATCGTTCATCGTGGAATCATACAGTTTTATTTATCTATTTTAATTTATGTTTTATTTATTTATTTATTGCTTTGGTAATTTAATTATGCGTAGCTAAATTCCGTATTGATCCTAAGGTTTGTATGTCTGACTGAATTTATATAATTGATCTGTTGATACTGTTTTGACGTCCCGTTCATGATTTATAATTCTTGATTTAGTTCTCATGTGTTGGTATCTGGCCAATATTGATGCATGCTAGTTATGTGATTGATGTCCTGCTTGAATTAACTGCATAATCGATATCTTGAATTCATAATACAGTTTTTACCTTGAGACCTGGCGGAGATAGGTGAACTGTAGGAGGTTAAATCTTTGTGTGCTTTTGGTAATTAACTTACTTCCCTTGAGACCCGACAGAAATAGAGTTTAGGCTAACCTACTACTATAGGTTGTCCTGACGGAAGCTATAGTTACATTAGTGATCCTTCATATGAATGTGGATTAAATTGGTAAACAGATTAATAGGTTAATTGTGTGAATCTGGTTAGGTTAAGTACATCCATAGAGTCAGTCTTTTATATCTGGTTTTATTCCTATTTATATTTTGAGTCTAGTTTTATCACAATCATCTCTCTTGATATTTTGTTGCCTGGATAATAATAAAGATTCTTTGTTAATTATTTCTTTGTGTTCTCGAGTCATGATCCTGTGGATACGATATATATACTTCTTTGCTTTACTATCAATTTATTTTGGTAGAAATTTAGCGATCAAATTTTGGCGCGTTGCGGTTGTTTAGATGCATAGTGATAATTTTACGGATTGTAGTTATTAATTCGGGCTTATAAAAAATAGAAAAAAAAATTATTATTTATGTGTTGCTTCTGAGATCTGATTTGGTTTTTATCTCTCTGTGCAGTGCATGATTACCAGATCTCAAAGGAGAGAAATTATTCCATTGGATCTTGAGATTGAAAGATCATATAAGAGAGAGAGCCGAGAAAGAAGACAACGGGCAATGGCGGAAAGGCAACCCCAACGCCATGATAGAATGGCCGAGATGGAAGAGATGCTAGCCGCGATGCAGCGCCAACTGGCTTTGAATAATCAAATGGGCCAGATGGGTGGACGAGCACAACCCATACCGCTCAACCACATGTACAGGCCACCGATGGATCAGTTCCAAGGTGGAGGATGGGGGCCGAACGTAAATGCCAATAACTTTGAACTGAAACCTGCCCTCATCAGCATGATCCAAGCGGAGCGGTTTGGGGAGGAGTTACCGAAGATCCCAATGCACATTTAGAGGCATTCCTTGATATATGTGATACTATCAAGCAGAATGGAGTGCCGGTGATGCTATCCGGATGCGAATGTTTATATTTTCACTGCGGAGTCAGGCGAAAGAGTGGTTCAAGAGTGCAGACGGATCGAGAATTACCACGTGAGCGACTCGTGAGAAGTTCTTGTCCAAATATTTCCCACCTGCCAAGCACGTAAGATCATTGCGAAATCTCTCATTTTCACAATTGGGAGATGAGTCGTTATTTGAGGCCCGTGAGAGATTGAAACCTTTCACGCAAGTGTCCACAAGCATGGGTTTTCACCGAGCGACAAGTGACTCAATTCTACAGTGGACTCAATGCTAACACCCGGAGCATTGTTGATGCGTCAGCCGGAGGATGCCTTCTCAATCGAGGAATAGATGAAGCGTTGAGAATAATTGAGGAGATGGCATCTAACAGTTATCAATGGCCAATGGAGAGACAACCCATCAGAAAAGTTGTTGCTTTGCCGAGCTTGATAACAGATATGATGATCTGTTAGAGAAATTTACATCTCTGCAGAAGGAGTAAGAAGCCGAGAGGAAATGGCAGATGACCGTGGCCATGGCGAGAATATCGAGGAGGTTCAATATGTGAACGAAAGGAGTAATGGCCAGGAAATCGGTGGGAACCCACCCTATCATCCCAATAATAGGAATCACCCAAATTTTTCCTATGCGATCGCGAGAATGCTCAACAACTACCACCGGTTTCTTTGTAAATAATGGAATGATTGTGGAACCCAAGAAGCCGAGCCTCAAGAGATGATGCAACAAGTGTTGGCGAGCAATCGACAAATAGCGATGAAGTCACCAACAAATTGTGGCTCGAGAAAATATTCGATCCAGCAGTTTGGGAATAGGATGAGCAGCTGCGAAACACAAGATGTCTGATGATAGCCCTTGGAAAACAAGTAAAGATGTTAGAGAACCAAGTGGGCGGATGACCAATGAGAGAGGCTGGGGTGCACATGCAAGGGCAATTCCCAAGCAACACTGAATAGAATCCTAAGAATCATATGCCGCCGAATCGGTGCGAATGCGATATATTTGAGGAGTGGAGCTTCTTATGAAAATCATCCGGAGTATGAAAGAGACGAAGAGGACGAGGCGTATGAGTCAACCAATTCTCGCATCGCGAGTGCGCCTCGCGAGTCACTGATGCGAAACCAAGTCGCGAGGGATGCCTCGCCAGCCAAAGAATCTCACCTCGCGACCTTACTTCGTGAGCAAGAGTCGCGAGCGAAATCTGCGAAGATAGACGGAGAGGGGATCGCGGACTGTTCTCGTGACTATCTGCCATGAGCTAAAGATCAAGACCGGTGGATTGAATAGAGAGGCGTTTGCGAGAGAGAGCAGAGAGAGAGAAGTCGCGGTGAAGGCCAAGAATCGACGCTCCCAAAGCCTCTGACTCCATTTCCTCGGTAGCGTCGGGAAGGCGAAATATGATGAGGAACTCGCCCGATTCAAAGAGATGTTCCAGAAGGTTAACATCACCATACCTCTCTTTGAAGCGCTCAGAAACATGCCCGGCTACGTCAAATTTTTCAAAGATGCAGTGGCAAGCAAAAAGAAGTTAGGTAAATTTGAAAAAATTAACCTTTCTGAAGAGTGCAGCGCTATTTTACAGAGTAAGTTGCCACTGAAACAGAAGAATCCGGGGAGCTTCACGTTGGAGTGTGAAATTGCTGAGCATACATTTCCCAACGTGTTGTGTGATTTGGGAGCAAGCATAAACCTGATGCCTTTATCTGTTTTCAATCGATTGGAGCTTGGAAAAATGAAGAAAACTTCAATTTCATTAATGATGGTTGACGGGTCAGTTGCATACCCTAAGGGAATAGTTGAGGATGTGTTGGTAAGAATTCAAGATTTTATCTTTCCTGGTGATTTCGTTATTTTTGACATTCCTGAATTTAAAAATCAACCACTAATCTTAGGTCGGCCTTTTCTAGCAACTGGTCGTGCTTTAATTGATGTGCAGGAAGGTGATCTGACATTTCATGTCAATGATGAGGAGCTGAAAATTTCAATATATGATGCCAAAAAAGCAACACGATAGTTCAGAGCATGAAGAGTGTCATTCAATCACCACTGTTGCAGCTAGCCAAATCTCGAGCGTGGATGTCAACCGATCAGTTGACAAGGGTGCTACAAAGAAGAGATGGACTCGGTATGGAACTCCGAGTGATTTATTCAAGTTTGGGGGAGGCCACTTCCACACTCAGTGGTGGTCTGCGGTCAATGCAAAGTATGGAGGCAAGCATAGATTTGGGAAGAAGTCTGCTGCCGAAACGCCAGATTGATCAAGGTTAGTATTGGTCTAGCTAAAGACATTTAAATTTAGCACTTGTTGGGAGGTAACCCAATGTTTTTCTTTGTTTTGTTTTGTTTTCGTTTTTTTTTTTTCGTTTTTTTTTCTTTCGTTTTGTTTTGTTTTCTTTTGGTTTGTTTTTGGTTTGTTTTTCGTGTTTGAGTTTTGTGTCTGTTTTGGGTTGCGTTGAATGACGAGCAGCCGATGATGAAATTGTTTTTATTAGAAAATTTGATTGCAACTGATTTTGTGAGACAAAGCATATTATGATTATTGTGAGTAGTGAGTCTTTGAGAACTTGATCACACTTTTGAAACACAGAGACTTGAGCTTTTGGCCATATCTTTTCGGTCTTGTTTCTTTTTGTGTGAATAGTTTGAAATAACATGTGTTTCTCTAGAACTTGCTCTGGTTCTTTTTCGAGGTTGCATTGATGTGCTTAAGAATTATGAGATGATATTAGGCATTCTTTTCTTAGCCTATACACTATCCAAACACTAACTTTGTTATATTATTATCATTTGATGAGCCGTTTGAGCCTACCTTATTCGTCATAGAAGAGTGGGTTGGGTTATGTAGTTAGTGTGATTTTTGGTTGCTTGAAATTGAGGGTTGATAAAAAGAAAGGAAAGAAAAGAAATAAATAATGAAAGTGATTATTAAAAATAGTTGCTTACCCATATAAGTTCAAAATAAATAAATAAAGAAAAAAAAGAGCTGGCACAAGTGTGTGAAAAGAACATAAATGAGTAAGTAGCTAGTGCTTGAGATGGGTATACCACTTATATGATAATTATGGAGTGCTTAAAGAAAAATGACTTCTTGGCATGGAGAATTGAAATAAATTGTGAAAGTTCGGGAATTATGTCTTATGATACTTATGGTGTTTTTCATTATGGGATTATGAGTCATTTAGCCTAAATATATCCTACCTTACCAAAGAGCCTACATTATAACCTTTTATAAGACCTTTTTGATCTTAGTTCTTGAGCACATATTTGAGCAATGGAGAATTAGACGATTTGCAAGCTTAAGGTAAATTCCATGCGTTTTTAAACGTTGAGAGTATACACATCCTCCTTGATACACTTGAGTGTTTGAGATTTCTTATATATATATCCATGTCGTGAGGATTCAAGTTTGAGAAGGCTTATGCTTATGATTATTATGATGTGTGGAGTTTAAACGAAAGATGTTTTGATTTGATTCATTTGAGTAAATCGTTTATTGCTCATTGCTCTGAGGCTTATTGCTTTTGTCGTTCGACTCTTTGCCTGTCTGTGGTCGTCTCTCCTTTATTCTGATTTGTTTTAGGACAAACAAAAGGTTAAGTTTGGGGGAGTTGATAAGCCTCAATTTTGCTTGATTTATAAGGCTATATTCGTTTCGTTTCTAATTGATAAGTGATCTTTTGAGCTGTCTTTTATTATATTTATGTTTACCTTGGAAGATATTATGCCGTGTGTGTTTCATGTCATTTTAGCACAGGTTTTGATGTAAAAAAGGTGGATCACGATAAAGAGGAATTAACTAGCCCGGTCGCGAGTTCACGCGAAGAATATATGTTTAGATACGACGATAAATATGATGAAATGGATTTGACAAGGATGGATGTGCAAAGTTTACTATGTATAAGAGCATCTCGATAGGAGTCCGTAGGCGTAAACGGATCACAATTCGGAGTCCGAACGAGAGAGAACAGAGCGAAACAACGAAGTCGCGCACGCAGGGAATTACGCTTCGCGAGACGTGCTCGTGACCTTTGGTCGAGAGGCTAACTTACGAGAAACATTGAATTTGCAGCATCTTTTTGAAGCACTCGCGAGCCTCCTTCGCGGCAAAGGGTCAATATCACGCTTTACGAGGTCCTAGGGCTGCATATATATATATATAGAGTTCGGTTCAAATAAGAATCATTCTTATCCTAAAAACTAAGAACCAAATGAATTCGTTATGAAAGTTGATGAATCCGTTGAGAAAGTTAATGAATTCAAAAATTCAGATTTTTTCACCCGGGTTCGAATCCCATGAGGGACGAAAATTCTATTTTTTTGGATTCAGTAACTTTCCCAACGAATTCATCAATTTTCACCATGAATTCATCATTTTTTGGTTCTCCCGTTCTCACGATAAAAATGGTTCTCACGTTAACCCTCCCATATATATATATATACATTGAAATAGATTGGAGTAGGGAGGCGCATACATTAGGAGATAGGCATTAGATATAGAGCTTTTTATTTTCATTACATAAAAATTTTACTCTTGGTTTTCTTTTATTTCTTTGCACATTCATGGGGAGAGCTTCGAACCAAAATTCAATACAGAACACATTTACAAGTTTTATTTCTTTTGCACGTTTTATTTCATTCCAGAATAGTTTTAGCTTTGTTCTTCAATTCTTTTAATTCTAGTATTCCAATTAGTTTGATTCCTGTTTACTTTTCAGTTCTTATTCAAGTTCAATTTTATTTACGGATCGAAAGCTGTTACATCGTTCATCGTGGAATCATACGGTTTTATTTATCTATTTTAATTTATGTTTTCTTTATTTATTTATTGCTTTGGTAATTTAATTATGCGTAGCTAAATTCCGTATTGATCCTAAGGTTTGTATGTCTGACTGGATTTATATAATTGATCTGTTGATACTGTTTTATCGTCCCGTTCATGTTTTATAATTCTTGGATTTAGTTCTCATGTGTTGGTATCTGGCCAATATTGATGCATGCTAGTTATGTGATTGATGTCTGGCGAAATTAACTGCATAATCGATATCTTGAATTCATATCTGATTTTTACCTTGAGACCAAGCGGAGATAGGTGACCTGTAGGAGGTTAAATCTTTGTGTGCTTTTGGTAATTAGTTTACTTCTCTTGAGACCCGACGGAGATAGAGTTTAGGCTAACCTACTAATATAGGTTGTCCTGGCGGAAACTATATTTACATTAGTGATCCTTCATATGAATGTGGATTAAATTGGTAAACAGATTAATAGGTTAATTGTGTGAATCGGTTAGGTTAAGTACATCTCTAGGGTCAGTCTTTTATAGCTGATTTTATTCTTATTTATATTTTGAGTCGAGTTTTATCACAATCATCTCTCTTGATATATACTTGCTGTTTTATTATCAGTTTGAATCTCACGAGCGAAAATTCTATTTTTTGAATTGATGATTTTTCAAATGGATTCATCAACTTTCATTCAAAATTTATCATTTTTTGTTCTCGCGTTCTAATGATAAAAATAGTTCTCACATTATATATAAATATATATATATATATATATATATATATGGTTGGGTTCCCGTAGTATCCGGTCCCCAGATAGTATGTAGTATCCAATCTAGATCACACATTTGAACACATGGATGTATCAAATTTGACACGTGGAAGCTTATTTTTCGCTCGGGGCAAAATCTTTGGGTGCCGCCGTGCATTGGGTAGAGGAGTCATGGCGTTGGGTATCCACGGGTGTTGGGTTTGAAACGCATTCAAAACAACATGACATTGCATTCAAAATAACATGACATCGCATCGCACCCAACCGGCCGGGTCTACGCGATGGTGTGCGTGTCTTGGCCGGGTATGGCGTTGGGTGCGCTTGACCAGGTTTGGGAAGAGCCACAACAAAACATAAATAATGCATATGAAATAACATAACACTGCATTTAAAACAACATAACACTGCATTGCACCCAACCAGTATTTGGGTGCGTCTGAATAATGACGGATCTTGTGGACGAGGAGAGTGCGTTCGACATGCATTAAAATTGAAACTCATATGCATATTTGTGTTCAAGTGAATGCATTTTGTGTTCATTTGAATGCATAGTTCAGTTCAACTATATGCATGGTTTATTTTCGAAATCACATAACAAATCAAATTACTATTCTACCCTTACTACCGCAAATTAACGTGTAAAACTTTTAAAAATCAGGCGCGAATCTCAACCACATGATTAATAGGATTGATGGATGAGATTGAGTACTACATATTATCTGGGGCTCGGGTACTATTTGATCTCTCATATATATATATAAACCTAAAATCAATGTATTTTTGTACAAAGTTAGTACACTTTGTGTATAAAGTTATCTGAACTATAAAATATGAATAGTGTTATCTTTTACTATAACTCAAAGATGCATTAATTTTTTATACGTAAATTGCATTAACTTTATACGTAAAGTACATTAATTTTTAAGTTTTTATGAAAAAAATAAATTTTTATTATAATTCAATATTATATATATATATATATTAAGAGGTGGAATTTTTTTTTTCTATCCATAGATAAAAAACAAGAAATAATGGTTATAGCTGGCAAAAGTAATGGGTCGGGCCGGATCGAGCCAGACCTAACGGGCTTTTAAACTTTTCGGGTAAGGTCGGGCTGGACCCATAATTTTTTGGGTCTAATCTGAAGTCCAACAAGCCCTGGGTGGGCTGTCAGACGGATGGGTTTTTTTAACTCATTTTTCTAATTTTTTAATATATAAAATTAATACTTTTAATTATAAAAATTAAATAATTATATAAAATATATTTAATATTATTAAATAATTATATAACCTATTTATATAATTAAGATAATTTATAAAATAATACTTTAAGATAATTTATAAAATAATAATTTAAGATAATTGATAGGTGATGTTAGTGAGCTTTCGTAGGTGTTTGAAAAAAATGGTTCAAACTCAAACACTAAACAAATAAATAAAAAGAAAAAATAAGAAAAGAATAATAAAAAAAACAAAACAAAAAGAATAATAAATAAAAAAATGTAATTGTTGGGGATTGAATAGAAGTCTCTCATAAGATAATAACATGCGACCACTACACAACAAAAACTTCTTCGTTAAATAATATTCCCTTCATCTCATTCAAGACGGTCCATTTCTTTTCGGTACAGTTATTTAGGATAATAATATAAAATTATTAAAGTGATAAAAAGTAGGTAAGTCAACAACTTTTGAAGAGATAATTATTTCCTAAGAAGGAAACAGATCATCTTGGATGTGACAGTGCAAAAAGGAATACATGTCATCTTAAATGAGATGGAGAGAGTAATATAAGTATGATCGAATCCCGGGTTTTTTTGGGTCGAAGCTCAATAGACACGGGGTTTTTCGGATGGATTTTTCATGTTCGATTTATTCGGATCTTTAATTTTAAAATCCAAACTAATCTAAATTTTAGGTATCCCGGGTGGACCAGGCTCATTTTGATGGCTTTAATAATGGTATTTATGGGGGCTGGCAGTTCAGGTCATGTATTATGTAGTGGCGTCCTTTGTGTTTTAATTGATAGTGAATTCAATTCTAATTTCGGCTGACATTGAAACTTGGGCCGACAAAGTCGCAGGTGACAAATGTGGCCTTCAAAACAATTTTTAGTTTTTAGTTTGCATTTTTTTTCCTCCTTCAAAAATGTTGCGAATGATTCTCATGCTTATGCTGTACAATAGATTTTGATACGTGCAAGTTGCCGTCTGAGTGTAAGCGAATTGAATACTCTCGAACTCAAATTTTATTTATTATTAAGTTAATTATTGACTTCATTTATACATGTTTGGAGGCTTACGATGTCATTCAGGCTTCAGCCAAAAGGTTTCATATTTAAAATTAAATTGTTTTATTTTTAAAATAAATAATTTTATCTTCAATAACATATTTATGATCCACTTATAATAAATAAAGTAAATTAGAGATTTAATTATTAATCATAGCATAGAAATACAAATTTTATCTAGTTAAAAATTATATTATCAAGTGAAATCACTCAACGTGTTTGCTTACGAGATAACAAATCTACTACTGTCAAACTCAAATTTGATTCGTTTATCTTATAAGAATCACTAAATAAGCTCGGTCGATCTTTTATTGAATTGAGATTCGAATAGTTTGTTTCATTTAGGGGGCTTTATTTTTAAGGCTAATATCTTAAAATACCTCTTTTCTTTAGATACATACCTCTTATACCCCACATCCTTAAGTTGATACTAAAACTACCCAAGGGACATTTCTACCCCTCAAGTCATGTCCAAAAATTGCTATGTGTTTTTCTTATTTTGCTATGGACAAATTAGCCTTCATATAGCATTTTACTCATTGCCATTAATCTCATGAATAATACACGATGTATATAGGCTGGAAACCTTTCTCGTGCCAATGCTAACTTTGTTAGTAGGTCTGGAAAGTGTAACAACGCCACGTACAAGTTAATTATCCTAAGATTTTGATTGCGGTCCGACGCTTCTAAAATGGCATCGAGCCTTAGGTTTATTGAGGAATTATTTAATATTTAACATGTTATGTGTTATCTAACGGAGGAGACTCAAGTAAAATGAATCGGGACGCTTGTCGAGATCTGAGCTTATCTGGTATCTTTCAAGATTTGGAAAGTACTCATAGAGACTTAAACCGACACTCGGGTTTTTGAAAGAACTTTTGAACATAGCGTTGAAATGAATACCTGAAGAACTCGTCCGACATTTCGAATGATATCCCACGACGGAAGATAGCTCATTCTCAATGACTATCTTGAAGAAGCATTGAGAATTGTTCGAGAGAGGACCCGTCCATCACACGATTGATGGAGACAAAAAAAAAAAGGAGCAACATCCGCCTCCTAGTTCAAGGAGATTTCACCGATTCCTCAAATTCGGCGAATTAAGAGATCCGAAGACGGTGCAATACTATGACAACCGCTCATATGGCGTTCAAAAGAGCTCATCAGGATATTTATGCGGCGGGAGGAGATTATTACCACACCTGCGGTATTGAAAAGAAGATGAAGGCCTCGAGCGAGAAGCGGGCCGAAACTTGTCGAAACCCCGGGTGGAATCAAGCTCAAGCCCATTGGGATAGGCGAGGACAAAGCTCGCGAGAGAGAATTATCGAACTCTCTAGATCATGAACAATCTTGTGAGGATTGGATTGAATGAGTTGCAAGAGCTAACAGAGTCATTTGCTAACCTCAATATGGTGGACTTGAAGATGAACCAGGTGCCAAAGACAGAACCACCAATTCCACCACAAGGGACGCCAGGAGTTGACCCTATGGGATCAAGTGGTCAATATGAGTATGGCCAAGGACCTGATGCAGAATTTACAGCAGAACAAGCCAGAATGAGGGCAAGAGAAAGAAAAAGGAGGCAAAGAATGCATGATACCCCTGTTGGAAGAGCCACCTTGGAGCCTATCCATCCTTATGGATTGACACTCGACATTGATGAACTTAACTTCAATGATCGAGAAAATATCATAGATGAATGGGCATCATCAATGGTTGTTGCAGTTGCAACATTGGAACTTGACGCCGTCAACATGGTCAAGATCCTCGAAGGAAGTTTAGCAGGCGTTGTTAAACAATACTGAGAATATTGCCCAGAAGAAAGGAAGAAAGCAATACTGACGTTCAACTTCGTGGAGGACGCAGTTAAAGGCATGGCCGATACATTCAAAGTTCATTTCCTCGGAGATGGATATTTCAACGGCTATAATGACGAGAATAAGAAGAAATATTTGATGGCTTTGTACAATCTAAAACTAATGGTTTTAGAGCAAAAGTCGCTAAACAAATTTCTTCAGCTATTTACAAAGTATCAACATCTCAGCACAATCAACGAAGATGTTGCGAAGAAGCTGTTTTTCCTGAAGTTCCCTAGTCCATGGAGGGAAATGCTCATCAGGAATTACCAAACAAGAGGTCATATGGACAGTGTTTCTAGAATGATGTCTTATGTCCACAAGAAGCTGTTGGAATGGTGTCAAACTGCACCCACTCAAAAGAATCTCAAGAAATTGAGAAAGATCAGCGATCGGCACCGTTGATCGGTGATATGCTTGATCTTCCAACGAAATCGAGGAGAATATTTATATCAATCCGGAGGAAGAATGTGTTTTGACCCTACAACAAGGAATGAGAGAAAGAAAGAGTTCTTGGAGGCCAGGGCGATGTGGTGTGACGAAGGCGGATATTACAAATCTGGACAAATGAGTGGTCCAACAAGGAGACGGTATCAAGCTCAGGGATCTAGTTCTCGCGAGCAACCACCGGCGAAGAAAACTTTCCGACGAGCTAACACTAGAGCTAATGAAAGTTTCAAAGATTGCAACTGTTGGACATGCGGTGCAAAGGGGCATATCTCAACAAATTGCCCACAGAACGAGCAAAGAGGAATGCGGAGATTCGAGTCTACACCAGACATCGAAGATGCCGTATACTACCAAGAATTGGTACAAGTATACCAGTTCGAAGATATACCCTCATTAGAGTATATATGAACAAGAAGAAATCTTCAACGGAGAAGACGAAACATATGAGTCTTGTAATCGTGATCCGATCGAAGGAGGCGCGCCATCAGGAGCATCGTGATGAGCTAGGTCATACTAGCCGAACCATCCTGTCACAGAGATGCTGAACAGGATCATGAATAAAACCCTGAATTTACAAAAGTATCAGGGGTTTTCAATTGAAAGAAAGATAGACCATGTTCTGAGGAACCTGAGTCTAGTCAAAAGGAAGCACAATGTGGTATACGGAGTTACCAAACGAGAGATGTCGCTTCCATCCCAATTTACTGGTAATCAAGTAGAGATGCAACTGATACCAGCCAGTGATATCAGGGAAGATCTTCAAAGTATGAAGCCAGAAATAGCTAATACGATGGAATGGATTTATATTGGAGCAATTCAGTTGGTGATAAAATCATCACTCTATCTGGGTACAGATTCACCAATTGATATCGCGATCTGCGATAAGAGAATACGTAGTCATGCCGATTCAGTAATGAGAACCATCTCAGGGAATCTATGTGGTAAAAATCTTATAGCAATCTTCTACCCGAAGATTTCTTATAATATCAAAGATTTCGGATTCAGCAGAGCCCTGACTCTTTATCAGGACTTTAAGAAAACAGAGTTGATGGATGATGGGAATAGACCTTATTCCATCACTTATCAGGTGTCTTATGCTCTATCAAACTCCCATAATACAGAGTTATATTTGGGGAAGGAGTTTGTCGAGATACCAGATATCTTCAAGAAGGTAGCGAGAGCTAGCTGTCTTGATCGGGTGGAAATTCCACCACTAAGAGAAATAAATATCCAAATCAGTAACAAGCCAATACTTCAGTATGGCCAGAGTCAAAGATTTGGAGCCTCAAGGTTATCATTCCAAGGAGATAGAGTTATCTCTCAACCATACGAAAGAAGTTTTTCTCAATCGTATGAAAGGAGAGCTATCAGAGACGTTCAACAACAGGCGATCAAAGTGTCAACTAAGATTGGATGTCCTCAAGGATGGCGAGAAATTTCCATAAGATTTGACACTGCAGGCGAAGAAATATACTTTCCTTGCACGGTGTTATGCGATCTAAAGAATTCGGGGTCCAACGTCTATGAAGGAACCCTGGATTTCGGAGGTTTTCAAATGACCATCACAAGGAAGGCTGCCGAGAAATGGAGGTCCTAATCCTAGGACGCAAATTCCTCAATAGGTGCAAACCATGAGGAATAACAACTGAAGGAATGGAAGTGGCAATTAGCGGGAGAAAACTGCTGATTGAATGACAAGTTCATTCTCAATATACATCTCAATCGGGGTGTTATACGAGAAGTACAAAGCGTAGTATTTCACGCTATGTCGATTCAGTGCGAGGAATCGCACGACCAAGAAAAGAGTTTTCCGACAGTGGAAGAAAATCTACCTCAAATTCTTGGAAGAGATTTCTAAGAAAATCTTGCTCTTATCGAAGGAGTAAGACATGCGGAAATTTTGATAGGCGGAGGTCAAACACCTTGGTACAAGGTCCGACTCCACCAATCTATTTCCATGATCTTGGGTCGATATTCATTGGGAAACAATTTCCTCTGAGATGTTCAAGAAATTTATGCAGGACAATGAAAGAAGAAGATTGGTGTTCACAACCAATTGTGATCACAAAATCATTGTTCAATGATCGCAGGGCATTTAACAGACAAATGCCAATCAGATTTCGCAGCAAGCATGGTGATGAAGAAAAACTTCGACACCCAAAAATGAATGATCAAAGGCGGTTCAACGAAGCACTGCTGAGTTGCAGGATTTCAGAATTATCCGATGATGAGGAGATCTAAATCCTTAAGTCATCTCTCATATCTAACCAGGATATTGGAGAAGGGGCACAAGTAGCTCTAGAGGATGTCAAAAGAAAAATCATTCGTTGTGGGATATCTAACCAGCATATTGGAGAAGGGGCATGGTGGGATAGTAACCAACTCGAAGCTAGTCGAAGGTTAAGCCGAGCGAGGAATTCGAGTTCGTCGATTCACCCATCCCGATGAACCTTGTGGATCGAGGAAGGACATGAGGCGATAATCGAGAACACCTTGATTTGAAGTCGATCGAACCAGGGAACTCGTCTTACAACAATCCGGTTTCTAGTAAGGAATCATGGTGAGGTTAAAGAGGTAAACCCAGTTGGTTATTAATTATAAAGGTATTAATGACATTCGAGTTTGTGGATATTTTATCCCTAATAAAGAACATATTATCAATTGCATTAGGAATGCTAAGGTGTTTTCAAGTTTGATTGCAAGTCGAGGTTGCTACCAGATTCGCATGGAGGAAGGGAGTAAGAAGTTCACGCTTTCTCTCTCGCAAGGGCACTACGTTTGGACGTAATGCCAATGGGTTGTGATGCACCCCGGATATTCCAGAGGAAGATGGATAATCTTTTAAAGATTATTTCTCTTTATGTTTGTTTATATTGATGATATTCTTATAACTTCAAAGAATATGGATGAACATGTCGCATTTGGAGATCTTTGCGATGTCATCGAAAGGAAGGATTAGTCTTGTCGAAAAGAAGGCGGTCATCGCTACCCGAAAGATCGAGTTTTTAGGTATTGAGATCGATGAAAATGGAATCATCCTACATGATCATATCGTGCAGAACTTCCCAGAAGATCTCAAGGAGAAGAGGCAACTCCAAAGTTTTTTGGGAGTTGTTAACTTTGCAGGAATGTTCATCAAAGATCTTGCAAAGCATAGGAAATTCTTTAGCCCATTGCTAAAGAAAGATGTTCCCTTTATTTGGACGGACGAACATCGAGAAGGGATGAAAAGTTTGAAGGAGGTTTGCAAAACTCTCCCGAAGCTTTCGATACCTCGGGACGAAGACGACTTAGTCACAGACACGTATCTGAGTGATCATTGGTGGGCGGCAGGTGCTTACAAAGATCACCCCACTTGGAGAAGAGCCATGCAGACATCTTGTAGCGGTCTTTTCCCGAAGAAAATGTTGTCTTGTTGGCACATCAATGAAAATGAGTTCTTTGCGATTCGATGAGCTTTTAAGAAATGGCCTATTTTCTTACTTGCAAAGAAATTTACTTTAAAAGTTGATAACACTCAAGTTAAAGCTTTTTAGTAAATAAGATTGAATCTAAGCTGAAAAGTCTAGATTATTAAGATGGCGTCGAATGCCAATATTATATTTATGATATTGTCGTTCTCAAATCTCATGAAAATATTCTTGCATTTCACGACGAGAGATGGATCCGAAGAAGTTGAATCCATCATCATAGCCGAGGCATCTCCGGAGAATCTGGAGTTTCTCCTAAGAGAATGAGATGAGTGTGTCCTCCATGTCAAGCAGTGAGAGAATTCGAAGGGGATGTGACCGATGTCACACACCGAATAAGAGAATGCATCTGAACTAGGGCTCGCTCAATCCGTATTGCACCGCCTAATGCTCCGGCCGCCAGCTCAAGACCGGGCAAGGAGTCCTTTCCATCTGTATGGTATACCAGTAGTAAGGATTCATACCCTTAGACGAGTGCTAAGTTGGTGGATTCTTGAATTACCGCCCCAGCAAAGACGATGACCAGTGTCACAACCCGACTCACCGTGTCAACCCAAAGACCTCACGGGAAAAAGAGGAGAGATCAACCTTAGGCCCATGGTGAACAAATCTAAGGTTGATACTAACGTTTTAAAATTTCTCCTACATGGCGAGCATACCGGTCAACCGAGAGAGTTGCAAACAAGGAAGGCATCCATCCTGAACACATTAGGGTTGACACCTCGGGGAAATATCCCCGAATGTGGATGTCTACTGGAGCCAATCCCCAAGATGTCAAGTTATGGTATGATTTTGGGGCACTCGCCTCAGTTTATACCACCGTGCCTAGTTTCACCGAGATCAAGGGTCTACCAAGGTGGATCCAAGAAGCGGTGCATGATTCTTGGGCAAACAACCCAAGACTCGGTAGAGGAGATGTTCTGGAGCTTTATTTCATTAGTCTTGCTCGCCTGAACACAGTCGTGAAGTGAGTCACGAAGCCTTTCACTACATCGAGGCTTGACGACCGGATCTGAAGGGCCCTGAATAATATAAAGGCCCCGACATCGGATTTCACGTTGGTCTCCACATTCTCCGAAGATCAGATCACTACTCGGAGAGCATGGGGATTATGGGTCTGTCTTACTGAGATGGACAAGGTCAAGTTTCCGTTCAAGTTCTTTCAGAACTCGGCGAATGGAACTTTCCTATTAAATACCATGACGGGAAAAACAACAAGCTTCGCAGAAAGTTTCTTCGAGCAAAAGAGGACACTACTCTGGGAAAACAAGGTTGCGGCGAGTAAGGAGACTCATCGCAAATTTTGCAACATGACCCACTTTGGGCATTGGACGTCGAGGATTTGTTTTGAATGTCCAAACCAGAAGGAGTCGGAGTTTGAAAAAGGTTTCTTGCCAAAAAAAGACAAGAAGAAATTCCGATCAGACGAGCATGAGGAGCGTAAGTTTCCTCAGAAAAGGACACCTCGGGCACCTCCAAAAAAGTAAGGTGGCCGACAAAGGAAAAAGAGTCATGTGACCCTGAGGCTGAAGACCACCCACCAAAAAGAAAACGACATGGGTGGGTGAAGCAACAGAAAGATTCCCACTAAGAAAAGTTAGTGGAAAAATTGAAAGCAGACTCCACTCATCAGCAAACGACAAAGCGTCGACAGAAGAAGGTGGAGTGTACAGGCATGCCATTTTCAAAAAAAAGGTGGTCCAGACACATGTGAAGACGTGAGAATCTTTTCTCTACCACAAAATGAGTGTCGGCAGGAGACAAGGGTCCCAAGGGACACATGTGAGCACGTTGTCACGGAGAAGGCATCCGAGGCAATAATTAAAGACAATAATAGCGGGGATCAAACCTCTATATTAACCCAAGCAGAAGGGAGCTCGGATCATCGAAAAATTCTCCAAGTTTCCTTCAACCCCCAAGCAAATAATTCCCTCTCTGTAATAGTTCATAGTTTTCTCTTCCAAGTTCTTTTCCTTTTTATTTTTCAAGTTTTAGAGTTGTATATGCAGAGAGCACCCAGCTACCATAGGTAGCTAAAAGAGTTAGTCTCCTCCCAAAAGGAGATTCACATATGTATTAAGTATTTTATAATTCCTCAATAAAAGTGAAGGCTTTCGCCCGACTATTCTGGTGTCTTGTTTAAATAATCTTCCATAGATATCGTCCCGATTCCATACGCCCCGAATCGAAAGAGACGAGGGTCAGTCTTGAAATGTTCTTGAAGGAGGTCCGAAGGTAGGAGTCCATCGATTGCGATCGTGTGGTTGGTAGAAGCTCGGGAGGAGCTCGAAGCCCGTAAAATCCAACGATCCGGCGAGTCCGTGAAGACTGTGGTCAGCAGGTATAATGGCGAAAACTCGGTTGATTATTTTATATGATATACGGAAGCATGTTTGGCCTGATTGTTAAGCATGTTTATCTCCATAAATGAATGTGGTTTGTTATAGTAAAGTAGTATATGAAGGTTTGATGAATTTAAGGGTAGATTGGTCATATTTATTAAAAAATAATGGAAATGGGTAGATTTGGTAGTAACTTAATAAGGTCGGATAGATTTGGTATGAATGTATTGAAAAGGGTTATTAAAGATTTTTGGCCTTATTTTTAAGTGATATAGAAGATTAATAAATATTAAATTGAATGTATAATGGCACGTCACCATTCGTGGACGAAGAGGCATACATACATTATACGTACATACATATAATCATCTGTTTTGATTTGATGAGAATATTAGCATCTGCAGCAATGGGCACTGTTTTTGAGATCAAATCCGTTCCAGCAGTGCGCTATTTTTACATGTTGACAGTGTTAAACAATTCCAAGCTTCTCTCTTTCTATTTTTCTAATTTTTATTTATTATTTTTAGAGATTTTTATTTTTTCACAATAATAAGATGGATAAATAAAAATAATTTATGTAAATCTATTTACTTTAATGGATTAATGATTGATAAATTAATTTTAATCTTAGTTGATAATCATATTCTTCAAATAATCAATCATACTCCTTCCGTCCATCAAAATCGTTTATTGATTTTGGTAGCACGGGTTTTAATAAATTATAATGATTATAAAATAAGTGAGTATAAAAAGGTGTGTCATAAGAACAATAAATGAATATATTAATGGACATTGAGTCTAAAAATGTGAGCCATAGATGGTTTTTTTGTTAATAAGTAGATAGGTTTAAGGTAAAAATATAAAATTGATGTTTCCAAAAAAGGAAAGTGAACATTTTTTATGGACAGACCAAAACGGAATTAAATGCATGAATTTAGTGGATGGATGGAGTATATTTTATCAATCTATCTTATCATGAAAAATCTATTTTATCATGAAAAGTAAATATTCTTTTAGGATTTGAATGTAAAATGGATTCAAGTTTATTGGGTTTGAAAGAATAGGTAGGTTAGGAAATGAAAAAAATATACTTCATCCGTCTCATCCAAGACGATCCATTTCTTTTCGGCACGATTATTTAGGAGAATGGTATAAAGTGATTATAATGATAAAAAGTAGGCAGATTCTACAAATTTTGAAGATATAATTATTTCTTAAAAGAAACATGTCATCTTGGGTGGAATAACCAAAAAGAATACATATCATCTTGGGTGAGACGGAAGGAGTATTACATATGAATTATGTAGTTTTTTTATTTCTCACTAATTCAAATAAATTTTGCATAGTATTAAACAAGTATAAAATAAAATCTGAAATACTCATTGTAAGTGTAGACTTTAGAACTGAGTTGATTCTCTGATTATTTTAATGCAAAATTTGTTGTAAATTGGATTAGATATCGATTGTCACACCTAAGTCCCTCTCTAATTTCTTGGAATTGGATATGAAATTGGAAATTTTGTATTGGTGCAGTCTTTGTTCTTTTTTTATCTGAAGCTATTACTGGTTGTGACATGGAACATCATTGTATTTGTTGGGCTTCCAAATATATTAATAGTGTGATAAGATTAGTTATATTTAGAATCTAGTGAGGAAACTTTAAACAGAAATGGTAGGCGATGAGTGTGTAGAGAGTGAGAGAGCATTTGATCCTTTAAAAGTGGGCATGGAGATGGAGAGACGTTTGAGTTGACGACCTAACACACACCTTCTGTCAGCTCCAAGGAAACCAACCATAAAACTACACACTTTTTCAAATATGTTTACTTTATAACTATTTTAGAATATTGCTACATTCTATATCCATTCTATTAGTTTATGGTTTTCTAATAAAAAAGATGAAAAAGGAAATACCGAACCGTAATTATCTTTCCTTTATATATATATATATATATATATATATATATATATATATATATATAACATGAGAATCTTTTCATTGTGAGAACTTAAGAACAAAAAATGAATAATTTAGATGTGAAAGTTGATGAATCCATTGGAAAAGTTCTTGAATCAAAAAATTCATCCTCATGGGATTCAAGCGTGGGTGAAAATTTTAAATTTTTGAATTCAGTTTTTTTCCAACGGATGCATTAACTATCATAGCTAATTCATTTTATTCACAACAAATTTTCGTTGTTTTAGTTCTCACGTTAAAAATGATTCTTATTTGAACATCTCTCCCTATATATATATATATATATATATATATAAATGGGTCGTTAGGGTTAGAATACTATAATGTATAAGAAATAAGGATAAATCATAATTATTAATTAATATGTAATTAACATTCCATATTTCATACTTTATTTTAAACAATATTGATGATATCATCACCTTTCTATTCACTGTAAATATAACACAAAAAATATTCCCTCTCCAAATCTTTTACCTACCATAATATGACACTTATTTGTGTTGCACAAGTTGTGTAATATGTAACGATATCGTAACTAACATTGCATCAATGTGTTGCAAAAGAATTTAATATTATTTTATGAAATATATTTGTAGCACACATAAAAACATTATGTAGCACAATCTTAACATTTACTTTGTATAACTTTATTATTGCGATGAGATACTAGCGAGTTAAATGATGAATTAACATTAAACTACCAATACAACGAAATCAATGACAAAGCAAAGAAATTACATTACCGGTCGACGAAATAGATGCGGAAAAATAAACATTTGAAAGAATAATATCTATTTAAGATATGAAATCCCACAAAAAGAAAAAAATCAAATCCCATAAAACAATATTACTAATCGACCTCTTATTTTATGTGTATTAAAAATATAGCATAGATAGTTATTAATATAGTACATAAATCTCTAATATGACCATCAATTTATTATGATAAAGGACTAAGATTTATTCCTATTTCTCACCAAAATTTATATTTTACTTGATCCAAATCATATATATATATATATATATATATATATATATATATATATATATATATATCAGGTACAAACTTTATATAGTTGGAAAAGTAAAATTGATACACATGATCCCACCATAATCTTTGACACCCATCATAAAATGAAATACCAATTTAGAATATCATCGATGAGAATTTAATGTAATGCACACACATACCAAAAATGACTAGTTATGCAAGACAGGAGGAGAGCCTTAGATGATCTTCAAATGTTACACATAAAATTTCAAATGTTCTAAACCATATAAAATGTGAGTATCTCTATAAAATATAAGAAAGATCTCGAGAAAGGAAACAGAACTAAAAAGTTCAACCAATATTAGAAAAAAGCAGTAAATTTTCCTAGGTTTTTTCGTCACGTCAAACTCACTACAGCAACTATTCACTAGAAAAAAGTTAAATAAAATAGGCTAATTCATCAGTATAAATAACTATTTACAAAAATTCAACATACACGCATTCTATACATACTATCCAACTATTGCACACCAGTTACATGACATGTTTCATCACAGTATTTAAGAAAACGACTATTGTCTTCTCTCTCCTTTTTATTCCACTTGTTGCTTGGTGCGATCGAATTGACGGTTGCATTCTATATCCGACCAATAGATATGGGATAGGTTTAGTGGGGCCCAACTTGAAGAAGTACTGTTAGAAATGGAAATGAGAGGCAAATGCGCCCTACTTTATATTGTATAATCGGAGTGTGTAGTCACAATCTTGTTTATCTTTTTCCCGCAATTCTCTCACTTTATGAAACCACGCACAAAACATACTATATTCCTTACGTTTGATCATACATTTTTAAGTTAGGGCTATGTTTCCCTACCCCTATTCAATCATCATGCATGCTTGCTATATATAATATAATCTACTTCCACAATTAAACTTATTTTATTTATAATTAAGATCAGCTTCATGCAAAAGATGGAGAAATCAAAGACAAAACAACTTGCGAGGAAATTCATACAGAAACGGGTTTTTGTTTTAGGATTTTTTTTTTAAATTCATGATTCATAATACTTCATAACCTTCTAATGATTATAAAATTCAGCACTAGTTAGCCATTTTGTCTGATATGTTTAATTCGGAATATATATACAGAATTCGTTATGAAAGCATCTGAATTAGTCGTGTAAGTGTCTGAATTCAAAAAAAAATTTACTTCTCATTGAATTCGACTCAGGCGTTTGAATCCATCAAGTAAGATAATGAATTCATCGTAGATCTTCACGAATCAATGATTGAAAATGATTCATATTTTATACTTTAAGATTGATTTGTATATGCTCATTTATATATATATATAGGGAATGATTAATGTGAGAACCATTTTTATCATGAGAACGTGAGAACCAAAAAATGATGAATTCGCTGTGAAAGTTGATGAATCAGTCGGTTAAAGTTACTGAATCCAAAAATATTCAAAAAAAATAGATTTTTCGTCTCTCGTGAGATTCGAACCCAGGTAAAAACGTCAAATTTTTGAATTTAGTAACTTTCGTGGCAGATGCATCAACTTTCATAGCGAATTCATTTTGTTCATAACGAAATTTTTATGGTTCTTAGTTCTCACATTAAAAATAGTTCTTATTTGAACATATATATATATATATATATATATATATATATATATATATATATAGTTTTATCTTTGTGAAAGGAAGGGGTTTATCTTGTAAAATGGTTTAACTAATTTGTAGGACGAAGAAAATGATATTTTATCTCGCAAATAAAAGCGAACAAAAAGACAAGATTGATTATGCGATAAAATTAGTAGTGTTAATGGGAGAATTGCCCCAAATGTTAACATTACTACTTAAATTAACTCATATGTTAAGTTGCTACTCTTTTTACTCAATTTAAAGTAAAATTACAAAAATATCATTCATTTGTAAAAAAACAGACGAAGGAAATGGGGGACGTTGGCCGCCGGGAAACCGAGGGGAAGGGAGGGTGGCCGCGGCAAAAAGGGGAGGGAGGGATGTTGGATGCCGACAGAGGGGAGGGAGGGATGGTTGGTCACCGGAAAAAGGGAGAGGGAGGGAGGTTGGCCGCCGGGAAAGAGGGTTGGCCGCTGGGGAAGGTTGGCCGCTGGGAGTTGGCTGGAGAGGTTGGCCGCTGGGGAGGGTTGACCGTTGGAAGTTGGCTGGGGAGGTTGGCCGCTGGGGAGGTTGGCCGTTGGGAGGATAAAATTGTACAAATAGTTAAAAATAATAGCAACTTAACATATGGGATAAAAAGGATAACAAACTTAACTTATGGGTTATATTAGATTTTCGGCCAAATTAGTAATCCATAAATACATGAAATCAAAAATTATTGAAAAGGTCTGTCGAAAGATCAATGAAATGAAATGAAAAGCAAAATACGAGGTATCAATGAAACACTGAAAAACCCAAGGGCTTGATAGAGTAAAATGTTTTTAATATTTCTAAATTGAAAGATATACAATTTGGTAGAAACTTTTGAGCAACTTGACACCGCTTCTTATATATAGGATTTGGATCATAAATGAATACAAATATTGGTGAGAAATAGGAATAAATCGTAACCGTTGATTATGTTAGATCAATAGACAAAATTAATTCTTTATATGCTGATATTTATAGTTAAATGTGTTACGTTTGTTGCTGCTAAAGAAATTATAAATGATATTTTTATAATTTTATTATTAGCTGAATCTTTTATAAGACAAAATATATTGGATATCATAGAAAACTAATCTTAAACACTTCCACTATATAAGATGTCAAATCCCATAATAATAGAGATTAACTGTTTAAAATAATCGTCAAATTGCTATTATATTCGTGATAAACTATGTACGACAAAGGTAACGATTTATAACTATAATACTACACCAAAAATAAAAATAAATAATATATATAGTTGTGCAGAGAATCAGTTAAATATGTGCTACAAAATGATAAGTGTGTGCAACAATAACATATATACTTGATTTGAAAGAATTTCGCATATTTGGGAAGATTAAA
Organism: Salvia rosmarinus; assembly: GCA_036937905.1. Taxonomy (NCBI): domain Eukaryota; kingdom Viridiplantae; phylum Streptophyta; class Magnoliopsida; order Lamiales; family Lamiaceae; genus Salvia; species Salvia rosmarinus. The sequence goes on from JAODLM010000201.1 coordinate 148,874, forward strand.
ATCCTCACAAATCACAACAGATGGATAGATTTGAGCTATTTTTACCCTTCAGTTGAATTTTGATGAATAGATTGGTTATGATTTCATCATTCTTGTTTAAAATGAAGCATAAATTTGGGACGTTAATTATATATTAGTTATTGGTTATGATTTATTCCTATTTCTTACATATAATATAATTATAACCATAACTATCCCAATATATATATATATATATATATATATATATATATATATATATATATATATATATGAGGCTATCTCCTAGAAACCAATTTGGTCCAGATCTTGATTAATGAACAATCAAGATTGATTTTTCAAATAGTATTTGCTTTCTTACACATAAGATAATGCTTTCTCAACCTTATGCTTTTTACGTATAAAACCATGCTTTCTTTATTTCTTATGTTTTTCATGCATAACATAATGTTTTTGATTCATCTATCATTATGTTGGTTTCCAGTTACTAGAATAGAAATTATTTCTATTTGATCATCATCATCATCTTCTTCTTCTTCTTCTTTTTTTAATAATAATAATAATAATAATAATAATAATAATCTTTATACTACATATAAGATATTTATGATAATAATTATTTGTGTTTATATATGTATATGTATTATAAATATCAATTTAAATCTTAAACTCTACTGGTTGAATTTTGAAGTTGTACCTTGGGTAACGTTTCCATAAACGAGAAAGTTGGCGTGTATATATAAGTGTTTTTTTTTTTGGTCAAGTGGACTCGAACCCGAGACCTTTGGCTCAGGCATTAACCACTCTACCACTAGGCCAACACACACACACCTATATATAAGTGTTTTTTTTTTTTTTGTAATTTAATACGAAATTTTAAAGGTGCGTCACGGTGGACTCGAACCCGAGACCTTTGGCCTCGGGCATTAACTACTCTACCACTAGGCCAACACACACACACAATATATAAGTGTTTTTAATAAATAATGATGTCGCTAAATAGTATCGTTTGCACCGGATAAATATCAATTAAATTCTAAACTATAGCTAGTCCAAAAGTATTTTGAATTATCGATGATATCAATTAAAAATCGAATTACTGAGATTCTTACAAAAATATACTGGATAATGATTTTCATTGGGTCAAATGTTGACATGTATTTTCATTGTTTTTTTAATAACTAATAAAAAGGCAAAAAAGATTTATATATATATATATATATATATATATAAAATCAAATCGAATTAATAGAATAAAATAGGAACAATTTCCAGTCCTCTATTCGTGAAATTCTATGACAAATACATCATTTTGTTGGATGTATTCAAACACCTGGATTTGAATTTTACGAGAGGCGAATTTTTTTTTTTTTTGAAATTAGTCACTTCCACTGTGAATTCAAATGATTTATGAGTTCGTAGTGTGTATATATATATATATTCGGTGAGTTATGGTGAAAACACATTTATCGTGAAAAAGTGCAAACATTGCACAAAACTTATAAAGTTGTTGCATTGCACATATAAATTTACTGCATTATATTCAATGCAACAACTTTACATTCAGTCAATGTTATTATTGTGCAATAACTTTATACATTGAGTGCGATGATTTTATCATCATATGCAACTTTCGCACCATATTTGTTTTCATACATGAACATTTTCTCCATCTCGTGCATATCCCATACCCAAGGTATTCCCTACCCACCCTAATGAAAACCTAAAGTCTGAAATTTATACTTGGTTCCCACATAATATGCCTCTATATTGCACGTCTCTTTCTGGCCTTTCAAACTTTCTCATTTCATAACAGCTATGCTTTGACAAGACATCAGGCAAATGCTGAATATGATTTTGCCAAATCTTGGTCATCATAATAGGGTTTAGCTTTTCCTTTGGAAGGCCTTGCTTTTTTATTTTAAACGGAACATGATTTACATATTGGAAAGAAAAGGGATTAAAATCGATCTATAGTTGAATGTTATATATATTGCACATATTCTTCTAATCATCAATGGTCGCTATTGCATACGATAAGAATAATTGTGACCTAGCTTTTCTTTGGAATGGATTAGTGTGGTCTATAGACTATAGGAGTAGAGGCAGAGCCAAGACATCCCTAGGCGATCGTCCGAGCAATTTTTATTTTTATTTTTTATTATTATCTTAATTCGTTCCTTCCAAATATGTTTCTATATACAAAAATGTATTTTCATTCATCCATTTGTAAATTTCTAGTTTCGCTCCTGTATAGGAGTATGTAATTTGTATGTATTTCAAATGTATTATATATAGTGTTTTTACGATTGTATTTAAGTAAATAAATTCTAAATGATATAATTCAAGCATAGCACACCTTTAACACAACTATTATGCTATTTTTTCGTAAATATACTCAAGTATGTAATATTGTAAACATAGATATGCAAATATTTACATAGATTGTCATGAGTTTGGTTGTAATGAGAACTATTTTTTGGGAGAATATTACCTCGAATATATAGTCACTTTGCATTAAATCGTCGCGAAAGTTACTACACTAAAAAAAAAAAATACTCTCTCCGTCCTCAAAATTTGTTCATTGTTTTCATTTTTAGTACGTCTCCTAAATTTGTTCTCTTTCCATTTATGAAAATTATCCCACAAAATACTTTATATTTATTACCCTCAAGAACATCATTTATTAATAACACATTTTACCACTCATGACCCACCACTTTCTCTACTTACTATCCTCAATAACATCACTTATTTACATATTTTAACACAAATGTTCCATTACTAATTAATTTAACACTATACTAATGTGAGACCCTTTACTCCACTCACAAAACACTCAACAACTTTCACTACAAAAAAACGCGCGAACAACGACGGATTAGCGACGTCAAAAATTCGGGTCGTTATCCGGTGACGGAGTTCTGACGGACCACAAACGAAATAAAATAACGACGGACTTGCGACGTATTTGAGACGAAATGTGGCGGTACTATTTCGCGCGAACATATAACGACAGTATATCCGTCGCTAATACGTCGTTGATTTTAACGACGGATTATATCCGTCGTTAAATTAACGATTTTTTATTTTTTTTAATGTACACTTTAAATAACCGTCTCTGATCCATCGTAAACTAATGGATTTTTATTATTTATTTTTTAATTATTCTTACGACGGACTTATTCCGTCGTTAATATTATTTTTAGTTTTTTTTATTCTGAATAAATTTTACGACGGAATACATCCGTCGCTAATATTAATTTTTTTTTTATTTTTTTACGCCAAGAAATACAACGACGGATATTTTAGTCGTTATTCCGTCGTAGATTTTAACGACGGATTAATTCCGTCGTTAAATTAACGGATCAAATTTGCCCGTATGTTAACGATGGAATTTTTTCGTCGTTAACTTTATTCTGTCGTTAAAGCCCTTCTGACGTCGTTAGTACGTCGCTAGAGTGTTTAAATATAACGACGGATATTTTCCGTCTCTAATCCGTCGCTAAAATTTAATATTTCGACACGTCTTCTTCCCAATTTCATTACTCGTTCGCCTAATCCTCCCCCGCCCCCGCCCGCCTCCCATCCCGTCGCGTCGCCTCATGCCGTGCCGCCCCGCCGTTGCCGCCGCCGCCCGCCCGCCACCACCTGCAGCCTGTCTGCGGTCGTCGCCGCCGCAGCCACCACCCTACTGACCACCGCTGCAGCCCAGCCCAGCCGTCCGTCGCCGCCGCCCGTCCGCCGCCACGCCGCCGCCGCCGCCGCCTCATGCGCCCGCCGCCGTCGCCCCGACCTCAGTGTTTTATTATATATAGAAAAAGTTGTACACACACATGTACTTATTTGTGCAATATTCATGGGGGATTTCTATTGATTTGTCATGCTTATTGTCAATTTTAGTTATAAATAACATGAATGTACTTAGTTAGATTCCAAATCTGATTGTCATTTTAGTTATAAATAACATGTGCAATTTTAGTTATTGTCAATTGTCATGCTTATTGTCAATTTCAACATATTTAATGAATTTTTGGAATTATGAGTTTTGTTCGTTAGATTCCAAATCTGATTGAATATGTGCTTACGTATACTAAAGAAGCATGCTAGGTTTAGTTGTAATTTTTGGAGCATCGTGTGCTCGTGGCTTGAGAATGGTCGAGCCCTAAAGGAATTTAGGATCTCGTTGCTTAAGCAAGTTATTTTCATGTGTCGTGTGAGTTGTGACACATATTTGAATTTGATTGTTGCATTAGAAAGTCATAGGATTTGAAATTGAGATGATCTCGTTTAAGTTTTTCGGTTTTGAGAAGGCTCGTAGCCTTAATGTTGTAGTAATTATACTTTCTAGTCGTGAGCAAATTTGTTGATCCTTGGTTGGTCTCAATCTCCATTGGTAATTTTGTACCAAAGACTCGAAAATAGGAACTTGGGCTATTTATATGCTAAGAGCCACAATTCTTGATTTTGCTATGTTTGGTGCAAATATTTTATTGTTTCTTCCTTTCCTTCTTCCCTCGTTAATTAAGTTACTTTTGATTCAAATTTGTCCATTTTATCTTTATAATCTTAAAAAATGAGTTACTAAACTAGTACTAATCAAAGTTGCAAGCTATATATGCTTATGACTATAAATGAATTAATTCTTAAGGCTAATGGCTATATATTGTTATAGAAAGCTTTCATCTACCATTTTGACATGGGATAGGTAGGAATTATTCTTGTCTGGTTCAGTGGTCTGGAAATTTTGAGGCAATTTTCATTTTAGAATGGAAGTTTGGTATGGGGAGTCGAATTTAAATTGTATCTTACGTATAATTAATACACATGTTAAGGGGAATTGAAAATTTAGCGCAAAGAGAACGTAATCAAGAGAATTGTATAATTTATATATAAACATTAATTGAAAATATTCATGAAAAATTGATAGCTTGTTCACTTTTTTGCACACGCCAAGCGCTTGCGTCAGGATGCAATAAGAAATGCTTTGCATGATTGTGTAATCGAGAGCTTTTTTCTTCCTTCGCTAATAGAATTACTTTTGCATATTCCCAAATAAGAAATGCTGCATGATTTGATGTCAACAACAAATGAATTACTTTTGCATATTCTCAAATAGAAAAAGTTCACATGATTAGTCTTATTTCTCTTTGATAAAGAGTAGCAATCATTAAAAATTCCTCTCATAACCCTTCACATGTGATGTAGTGATCACACCATTAATATTTATATGTATTGCTATATATATTAATGTTGTGATCATTTACATCAAATGTCCCACACGTGAAGGGTTGGGAGGAATTTTTGTGATTGCTACTCTTTATCAAAGAGAAATAAGATTAATCATGTGAACTTTTTCTATTTGGTGATTTATAGTTATGCATCGATTTTATACCTCAACAAATTAGTTTCATGTCGACATGCATCCGTGTTACTTTTTATATAGTATATGTCTCGTGCATTTCTATTTCTATAACGTGAGAACCTTTTGTTATGAAACGTGAAATAGACTTGGATCCGAATATGAGTATACCGCTTTTGCATCTAAATATTATCCTAACATAACCAAATATTAGAAAATTGTGCGCATACCTCTATTTACCAATAAATAGAGTTATGCGGCATCTCTTTCACCTAAATTCTCTCCTCTTACAAATGTACTTCCAAATCATTAACCAAATGTACTTCCAAATCATTAACCAAATTAAAGTCGGGCTTAGTAGTTGGTACTCGAACATTTGCCTCTCACTTCATCTCCCAACATTTGCGAACATTCATCTCCCAAGATTTGCTTCTCACTTCCGTAATCCCATTTCCCATGACAGAACATTTGCCTCTCACTTCGAATCCCATTTTCACTTCCTCGTGATGAGTCGTAATCGTGAATGGATGTATAAGCGTTTAGTACTGTGGTAGATTAAATCATGATTTTCTTCGCGACTTGAAAACTTCATTGAGTTTGCTAGTAATCAACTATCATTCATGGATGGGAAAAGATCAAGTGTCCTTGTAAGAAGTGCAATAATATACCTTATCAAGTACAAGATACCGTGCGATATCATGTTTCAAAATTTGGATTTGTTCCAAATTATAACACTGGATCTTTCGAGGGAGACAAATGTGAGTATAGATCCGCAATGCGATCACCCCGAACCTCAATCAAGTGCGTGTCGACGATGGTAATGGATCTGCTGGTCCTCGGTTTAACTTTGCCGAGCACAAGAGGAACCAAATGTCTTTGAGGCACGAAAATTTTATGACATGTTGAATGACCGATAAACCGTTATGGCCAGTTGCTCAAACCATTCACAATTGTCTGTTGTGGCTCGACTTACGAGTTGGAAAGCGAGAATAATATATCTCGAGAAAGGTTTTGATCAAATAATGAACTCATGAAAGAGACAAATCCGGATGGTAATCTTGTACTGATGACTTCTACAGCACGAAGAAATTGTTGCGTGGCATGTGATTGCCTGTGCACAAGATAGATTGTTGTCCACATAATTGCATGATTTACTGGCGACAAGATTCGGAATTGACGAGATGTAAAGTTTGTGAGCATCCACGTTTCAAGAGCAATAATCGAGCATCTGAAACTCGAAAGAAATCACAAATTCCATGTAAGAAGATGTATTATTTTCCTCTTACTCCTTGACTACAGAGGTTGTATGCATCTGAGGCTACAGCGGAGAATATGCGTTGGCATGCATCGTCGACTGATGATGGGGTCATGCGCCATCCGGCAGACACACCTGCATGGAAGCATTTGAACATGAAGTTTTCTTTGTTTGAATCTGAGATTCGTAATGTTAGATTGGGTCTTTCGACTGATGGTTTCCAACCTTTTAGTCAATCAGGAAAACAATATTCTTCATGGCCTGTTATAGTTACTCCTTATAATCTTCCTCCATGGATGTGTATGAAGGAACAATATATGTTTCTCACAATTCTAGTGCCAGGGCCACATAATCCAAAAGAAAAGATTGATGTGTTCTTGCAACCATTAATTTCGAGTTAGTAGATTTGTGGGAGCGGTGTCCTTACCTATGATGTCTCATTGAAACAAAATTTTCAGATCGTCTGCATTGCTTTGGACAATTAGTGACTTTCCTGCGTACTCTATGTTGTCCGGATGGAGTACAGTGGAAGGTTAGCTTGTCCACATTACATGGAGGATCTTCAAGCGCTTACTTTACCAAAAGTGGTAAAATCATGGTTTGATAATCATCGAAAGTTTTTAAACCCGATCACCAATTCGGAAGGGATAGAAGAGGATTCGAGAAAGAATACGGTGATTACTAGTAGTCCACCAAGCGCTATCGGAGAAGAACTATTATCTAGGATTGAAGGAATAGGACTAGTGAAGGTGATCGAAATGGGTAGTGATGCAATAATTAGTAGTATTTCCAAATATTTTGGTAGTGGTTGGAGGAGCGTAGTATATTCCGGGATTTACCGTCTCGGAGTTCTCTTTGATTCGACATAATTTGGATGTCATGCACATAGAGAAGAATGTATTTGATAATGTGTTCAACATTGTGATGAATATTCCAGGTAAGACGAAAGATACGAGCAAATCAAGAGAAGAACTTAATTTGTACTGCAATAGACCAGAGTTGAAGATGAATGAGTCGACAGGCAAGTATCCAAAAGCTTCTTACACACTTGACAAACATGAGAAAAAGTCTTGTGCGAATGGGTGAAAGGTCTTAGATTTCAGACGGGTATGTCTCAAATATGGGCGATGTGTGTAGACATGACCAAATTGAAGATGTTTGGGATGAAGAGTCGGGATCGCCATGTTTTTATGCAACAGATACTCCGATTGCATTTGAGAACTTCTCCCACCGATGTTTGGAAAGCGAATTAATTAAGTTTATTTTCAAAGATTCGACCTCTCGAAACATCAAACTTGAGGACATGTGCAAACTTCAAGAAAATATTCGGTCATTTTATGCAAGCTCGAGCGTATATTCCTCCTAGTTTCTTCGATTCAATGGAACATCTACCACCATCTAGCGAGATGAAGCTCGTATTGTTTAATTCGCTCAATACCGATGGATGTATCCATTTGAAAGGTAAACGACCACTTTAACATTGTTGTCCATATGTATAAATATACACATATAACTATTAATCTTTTATATACATTGATAGATACTTACGTAAGTTGAAAACAACGTGAGAAATAAAGCTCGAGTGAGGTTCTATTTGCAATGCGTACTTAGTAGAAGAAGCATCAACATTCTGCTCTTATTATTTTGAGGGTCACGTAAGAACGAAACATAAGAATGTGCCTCGTAATTATAATGTTGGGGAGATATTAGGCATGAAGACTTCCCGATATGCTTTCAATATTCAAGCAAGGTGGACGCCTTTTGGAAAAATGTCAAGAGATATCTAGATTCGAGTGAGTATGATCTTTGCTCGATTATATGTGCTATTGAATTGCGTTGAAGTTATGGAGAACTATTTAAAGTAAGTATTTATAATTTCACGTTGATAACTTTCAATTAGTATAACTATTTAAATACTAATTATAACTATTTATTTTTGAAGTTTGTTTATCGATTTCTTGAAAAGATTACATCCACGGATCTCCTCCTCTGAGATTCAAAAGGAAATCGACAGAAACTTCTCACATTGGTTTGATACATATGTGAGTATATAATCCCATTAACCAGAACCTTTTGTAATATTTAATCAGTCAGATTGATAGATGTTTATTGATTTGTTGGATTTAGGTCAAAGACCATACCAACAATGTCGCCAATCCATTCATATTGGATTTAGCAAAAGGCCTTCTCCAAAGGATTAAGACGATCCGTGGTACTACATAAATGGGTATAAATTTCACACGTTAGAGCATGGGACACAAAGAGCCACCATGAACAAAGGTGTGTGCATTAAAGGTGAAACTTATGGTGCGAGACAAGAATGAACTCGATTTTATGGGCGACATCGGAGGTTTGTGAGTTGGAATACCATGGGCTACCTATGAAGACCGTAACAATGTTTAGATGCGAGTGGTTTAATCCATCACGATTGGGGACATCGGTGCATCCCGAATACAAATTGGTTTACGTGAATTATAGACGAAGGTATAATAAGTATGAACCGTTTGTCCTTGCCACACAAGCCGCTCAAGTATACTATTGTCCTTATCCGAGTTTAAAACAATCTACAAAGGATTGGTGGGATGTATGCAAAATTAAAGCGAGAGCTAATGTGAAGTCTCGGATGAATCATCTAGTTCGATAGTACCTCCGCCATATCAAGAGGATGAAATGCCTTTAATTACAAGTGTAGTGGTTGATGATGACATGACACGAGTTCTTCCCGACGGCACTTTGATAGACATAGAAGAAGCGGATGATTTAATCATCAAGATGATGAATTGTCGGAATCGATTCATATGAATTATCGGAATCGAAAATGATAATACATTGAATGATGATGATTATGATGGAGATGAATAGGGTCGACTATGTCTTTGCAGTGATGCACTTCTCCGCATTTGACTTTTCAAGGTATAATCAATACCCCAGACCTCTCTCTCTCTCTCTCTTTTCTCTCTTTTTTTGTTGCCATCCGAACAGATCATCTTTTTGCTACAACCATTGCTTCTCTCTATTCTGGCTATCGAGTATAACAAGATAGCACAACAATTCACGAACCATTACCTCTTCTCCCACTTTACTAATGCATTACAAGTCAAAACATAACAATTCTCTACTCAAGATTTCAGATTTGGATGCCTCGAACCATGGTCAAGGACTAGATACTCGACCTAGATATAACAATTAGATAATGAATGTGTACACATCAGTGATAAGCAAAAATATTCAAATATTATCATGCAATAGGACACATCAACGAATACAACATCAAACCGCAAATTTAGAAGTATAAGCTCAAAATACAATTTGAACAACCATTCTGAAGCATAAGAAAGTAAGTTTTCTCTGCAGTACAACACATTTCAATGAATCCTATTGTCAAAAGCTTTATAGGAAAAGAAACAAGAATTACCTTGAAAGATATTGTAGATGTAACTTTTCCAATGACAATGTTTAAACAAATAGCTAATAGAAACCAAATTCAACACAATTGATAACTTTTGAAGAATAAAAAATTATTAAAGTAACGTACCAAATCTATTTTCAGATGGCAAGTCGAGGACGAGGTAGAGAGTCCAAACTAGTGATCGTAGGAATATTTCGCATCTACCTCCTCGGATGAAGGGTTGGCGCCTCGGTAGAGGAGAGGGTCGGCGGTGGGTGCAGATCGACGATGGGAAGAAGACCTTGACTATTGTGAATGGGTACCTATAGTTTAATTAGATTATTTTTAACTCAATTGTACTTATTTGAATATAATGTATATTATTTTTAACTCAATTGTAGGATTTTATGTCCATCGCATGATGTTGCACATGTGATTACCGAGTCGTTCAAAGGTCGCGAACCATCGGGTTTCAGGTTGGAAATTGGTCCCCGAGGATCGAGGCGGTGTATTTTCAAGACTTCCGTGTATTATTGATTTACATTCAAGTATATTGGTTTATTTCTACTAAGTGATAATTAATTTGAAAATATTTATATCCTTATGTTGAAAATGATGTTTAAGGTTCAATAAGTTTGTCTCCTTGTTGATAATGATATTTAGCAATTAATGCCACTCACACTATTAAGAAATAGGTATTGGGACTTAGTTTAAGTATTCGGATGGTTACAATAACCTTTACAAAAATTTTACGATTTTATTATATCAAGTATGCATTATTCTACTATAAGTGCGTTATTTTATAATATATGTTTAATTTGTAACACTTATATTTACTCTTTTGTTACTAGTTATAGATTGTTTTAATTTTTATCATGATATGCTAAATTAGAAGTCAGAATACGTTCGTATTCGTCATGTAGAGTTTGGTTCTTATTTACATTTAACGATAATAATAACAATAAAAAATTATGTAATAAAAATGGAATGTCAGTTTAAACAAAACCACTTAATAATGAAATAATTAATAAATAAGAGAATGAGTGGAGTTATTTAAGTTATTTAGATTACTTAACATAAGATTGGGTTAGTGACAAGGCAACTAAGTTTTGAATAATTGAGAGAAGAGAGCATCTTTTGGAAAGCGGTGGTCTTCCCTCTTTGTCGAACTCCAATCTCAAGACAATCCTCTCTCTCTCGTTTTTGTGCTCTACTTGCTTATTTGTTTAATTATTATTTAAAACTAAAGAATATTTACACGTGCAACAATTTCTATTACCGAAACAGAAGATGAAATTGTAACTGGAGTAAATAAATAGATCTCATTGACACGTAATTAATCATCAGATTTATGGGAGTTGTAATTATATGTTCAATTCACTTAAAAAAGAAAAAGAAATATAACCGAGCAAATCACCATTGAAAATTAATTACCTCAACTAATCCAAATGGTCGTGACCTTTGTCGGGGCTAATCAACCCTCTCCGTCCTATTCGGCTATAGCAACGTTTTAAAATATTTTCCATTATGTTTCAAAGAATCAATAATATAAAATTGTATATTCGTAACATATAGTATATTATTTGCTCTGCTAAAACATAAGTAAGCAAATTTAGTGCTATTAAGGCTTAATTTATACATTGTTTAAAATGGGTATCTGAAATTTAATTTATTCAAAATTAGGTTTAAAATTTTGAGTGCAAAAAATATGAATTGAAATACAATTACTTAGTACTGAAAAAGGGGGACTAAATTAAGAAAATTCGACAACACTTGTTGGATCCGAATATACGTTATTCCACAATAAATCAATCTAATTTAATATCGGGTAGTATTGTGTGTCATTTAAAAAGTAAAGTTTCATTTAAAAAATTTCATTTAAAAAATTGAATGTATGTCACTATTTAATAAAAGAATTGTTGGTTTCGACGTACATTGTTTGGGAAAGTTAATGACATAAATTCGAAGGTTGAGCTAGTTATTAATGTCATTTTAATAATTCAAAATCCCTCTTTAATAAGGCTTTAATATTGAAAAATATACTTCTATAATACTCGATTAGTCATCGAAACCTATAAAAAGGAGTTAGTTTTTCATGTCCTATAAACTTAATTCAATTGGTTAGGAATTAGTAGATTTGGAGAAATGAATTAGTTTTGCCTCAAGTGACAAATGAATTCTACAATTTTATTATAAAAAAGTAGCCTATAAGATCCCATATAAGACCTTACTTTCACGTTATTTTCGATCCCAACAAATGTATTATTTTCGAATGTGCATTATATGTGCATTTCAAATGTATCATTTTCAAATTTATGCTTTCAGAATTATTTCTGCTGGGATGCGGCCGCTTTGTCTACTGAAGTAGTCTACCGTGCATGGTGCCAAAAGGCGGCAGTGAGATATAAGGATCTGATTCATAAGATCAAGAGCCTGAGTCGACGACGCGCCACCTCCATTCATTCCCGGATCGGATTGGCTGCGTGGCAAGATTATTGGAATCACTGAGGTGCAAACTAAGGCGAAAAAAGCTAGGAGGAGTAGGATGACAGCCGGATGGTGAGGGACGGGGATCGTCAAGCACAAGGTGGCTCTCGGATGTGCTTTAGATTATGCTACCAAAGATTGTAAGTATTTATTTTTGAATTCAATTTAGGTTTTAATGTTGTTCTTCTTTCCGCCTCATATATCATAATCTTTTAATTGCTAAGTTATTAGACGCATACAAACTAATTGGATTAAAACATCATTAATGAAGCTTGTTTAATTTTCTTATTTTTAAGTAGTAACTTGTACTCTATTATATGCACACAAATACTTATTATCATTTACCTCGTGTACATTAATAATGTTTGAATGAATGAATAGGCGGAGAACGTGGAGTCCATATTTACGAGGTCCAAGGGATGTTTTTCGAAATATCATGTCGCTCCCGATGGAAGTTATCTGAGATGAGAAGGCTCGTAGCATCGCGGTAAGTAGATTAAATATTAAATATGGTAATGATGTAAAAATAACTTCTATTTGGAAACTTAAACGATTTTATCTGCAAATACAGGAGCGGTGGAGGACCAAGTTCGATTTTGACTCAAGCCGGTAGCAGATGAGAGCCTAAGTAGATAGGACTCAAATCCTCAAGGGTATCCTCGAGGCGCCGATCAAGAAAAATAGATTGTTTGGTCTTGGTTCTCTCTCACGATACATTCATGGAGAGCGACTCTAGTTACGGCTCTGCAATGACATCTCGTATGGAGTCTCACGGATATCGAGCGCATTGACGGAGATGGAGGAGCGGATGCGGGTTAGAGAGAGCGAGATGGTGAGCAACTACGGTGGAGAAAGAGGGCGTGAGCGATCGAGTCGAGGATTCAAGCACAACAGAGTGAGCATGCATGATGCTTCAACATCTTCAAGCTCGGTTAGAAGCTCAACAGGAGGCATTCCAATGATTCCTATCGGGCTCGAGTAGCGATCGGACCTCGACCACCCTCCACCATCTTGATTCCTATCTTTACGTTTTACTTCATTTATGGATATGTTGAATTGTTGTTGTTGGATTTGGATTGTTGAATTGTTGAATTATTGAATTGTTGAATTGGATTTGGATTTATAACTCCGTATCGAATAGTTGTTGTGAATTATAGAATAGTGATGATTGTGGATGTATTGAATAATTGTGGATGTATTGTGATGATTTGTGATGATTGTGGATAGATTTGTGATGATTGTGGATGTATTGAACAGGTAAAAAACACGGGTAAAACCTAATCTGAAACTGGCTGCTGAATATTTTTAAGTATAGCGACGGAATTAAGTCGGAACTGCGACGGTTCTGAGACGGAACACAACCTAATTTGTCGTGGTGTATCAACGACGGATCTACGACGAAATTTTTTAGCGACGGAAAAATTCCGTCGTTAGCTGAGACGGATTTACGACGGACAAGCGAATAGATTTTGCGACGGATCTGAGACTCAATTACGACGGAAATATATAGCGACGTAAAAAGTCCGTCGTTATTTGCGCACGGATCTCGACGGAATTGCCCAAATATTTTAGCGGCGGAAACTATTCGTAAGTAAGTAATGACGCACGTTTCCGTCGTTAATTCGACGTAATAAACGACGAGTCAAACGACTATCTTTCAACGACGGAGTTTTCCGTCGCAAGTCCGTTTCAAAATTTTTGCGACGGAATGTTTACCGTCGTTGTCTTCGTAACAACGAGGCTTTTAGAGACGGAATAAATCCGTAGCTGATACGTCGCAGTTCTGTTTTTACAACGAATTTTTGATGTTTAGCGACGGATTTTTCCGTCGCTGTTCGCGTGTTTTTTTGTAGTCTTTATTAAAACATGCATCGAAGATTCTCAAGAACATATTTTGAGGATGAAGAGGGTAGAATTTTTTAACCATCATGTGATTTGAACTCAGATAATTCATTCATCAAGTAAAGTGATACATCCATCGTATATTTTCATGATCGAATGACTGAAAATGGCTCTAAATTCCAATTTTAAAAATGGGTTGTCATTTGAACCTCTTCCAACATCCATTTACCCCCTTCATCAAGACGAAAATGGCTTGTATGTTTTCGACACGATTATATAGAAGAAGAATATGAAATAGTTAAATTTATAAAATATGTAGAAAATGATACAGTGGTTAAAGTAATGAAAATAGGTTGGGTCCACATCTTAGGAAAATATAATTATTTTTATTTAAAAAATTAGCCAAGTTTGGTGGGTCTACTTGAAAAAAATATATGTCAAATTCGATTGGACTGAGAGAGTATATAGTACTAATATCGCAAGAAAAATATATGTATAGAAAAATTTCTACAGTACTAACGTAATACTTTGAACACTTATGTAAAAGAGCTATGTCGTGCAATAGTTGGTCAAGGGCTACCTATAGTCAATGGCTTGAGTTAAAAAAGTTAGTCAAAGATGTGATTGAGGCACATGAAGCTATAATGTTCCTACGTTGTAGCTATGTATATATAAGGATTTCTTGTGCAATATACTTTAGAAATTATTTCTACTTATTTGTGATCATGCATTTAAAAAGTATTCATTCCGTCCCAACATTATTGATTCATTTATTTTTATACGTAGATTAAATAAAATTATATTTTGTGTGTAAAATAATATGTATCACAAAATTAGAGACTTTTATAAAATTGTTTTTTTAACTACCACATAGCGGGATAACCCAAAAAGGAAAACGAACCAACAAACTGGTGGAGTATTACATTTGAGGAACCAATCCTCACGTTATTAAGGCCATCTATCCACTAAGTGTTGGAAATAGATATGTACTTCCTAATTCATATTTGTATTGTGGTTTCAATTTCAAATTAATGGAAATAAATCCGACATTTGAAATTTGAGCTTCGAGTATATATTTAATTATATCTATTTATTTTGATCCATTTTTGGATGAACTGATGCATAAAGTTGTCCGAATTAAACATGAAAATTTTGAGTGTGGTAGTGGTAGATATAAAAACTTCATCGCATACTAAAAACCTGAAGTTTTCTAAGTTAGAGTAAGCCCCATAGATGCTCAATAAGAGCTCTCGAAATGTATAGTGGATTGATTGATTTATCTTTAATTTGTCTATGGGTCGCAAGAAACTCTTCATTATTGAAGAAGAAAATAACAATAAAAGCAATGAACGCAATATTGGTGCTTTTATCAACATTTAATAAAAAATTGTTATGTGAATGAGTATAAATAAATATATAAAACTAAATAAAGATATCCAGAAAAACAAATAATTATAACCCAAAAAAGTAAATTATAGTTTGTAACATAATTGTAACTTGTTGTGAATTTGGGATCGATACATGTTTTGATTATATTCCAAAACTAATTGAAAAGATATGTAAAGAGAAGTTTTTTTTTAAAAAAAATAAAAATAAAAATAAAAATCCGATCGACTGGAATCTTGATTTTCATGATTAATTTACATGAGTTTTATATTTGAATGATTATTTTAGAGGAATTTTTATATTCATGCTATATTATGAAAAATATAAAATATTGCGTGTATATTAGTGTCTATTTAAGAGAACGAAAAAAATAAAAATTTTAGTAATTTTTTTTGAAGATTTAGATGTAAGAGATTTATTATGAAGTCCAATAAATCAATCATTTTGTAAAAAAATGTCACAAAATTATCTATACATCAAGGTTTGGGTCGGTCTGGTACCGTCTAAGGGCGTTTGTGTTGGGCTCATTAAATGATTTTTTTTGTTGATTATCCCATGTGGCAGTTGACCACTTGGTGAAATGGCCATCGCTAGTTTAGAGAAAAATATCATTTATATTGAAAAAAAAATATTTATTTTTAATCTTGTAATTAGAAAATATCACTTACATCAAATAAAAATATCATTATACTGAAAAAAATATTAATATCCGTAAATACTGATTTCCTCACATGAGTCCACATATAAATATATATGTTAAAAATATATGTATTTTACTACAATTTTGAAAAAAAATAAGATACAAGATAATTCTTATCTTATATCAAATATATAAAATCTATATATATTAATTAAGTATTCTTAAACTTTCAAATAAATAAGGGTATTATAAGTATAATAAAATTTTGTGAAATTACACATTGTTGTAACAACAATAGGTGAATAGATAAATATAGGGTTATTGGCGCATAAATACATTAATTTTGGTCAATTTTGATTTTTCCTACTAACTTTAAAAATTATCAAAAAATACACAAAACTTTATGACTTTAGTGATTTACCATGATTTTAAATTTAAACCAAATTAAATCTGACTTGACATTTCGAAAATTTATCATAAACAAAACGGTCAGTGATATAAACGACATTGTAGAGATAGGATATCAATACTTTTGATCTCAACTAGAACCAGACGATGAAACAAATGAGAAGACTTGATTTTTATAATGAGTGTTGACTCGATTAATCCTAGAAATAAAAAAATCTTATTTATTTTGATAGAACGACGACATTTTATATCATTTCTCTACGATGTCGTTTATATCACTAACCGTTTAGCTTATAGTAAATTTTTGAGATGCCAAGTTAGATCTAATTTGGCCTGAATTTGATCGTGGAAAAAACACTAAAGTCATTAAGTTTGTGTATTTTATGATAATTTTTAAACTTTTTGGGAAAAACCAAAATTGGCTCAAAGTTTGCGTATTTATGCGTCAATACCCATAAATATAAGATATCATATTACAATACTATTCTTAAATTAAAGATATAATAGGGATATAGTAGGTAAACAAAATATTTACTCCTAATATATATATATATATATATATATATATATTGTATCATTGACATTTAATTAACATTACTATTTTTCTTTCTATTCTTCTTTTTATGTATTATTTTTTTCTTGTAGTTTGACAATTGTGACCAGCATATCAATTCTATGTGTAGCTATGTATTTTATAGTTAATTTCATAAGATAGATAAAGACACAAGCAGGGAAGAACAAATAATGTCATGGAATACAACTTATTGAGAAGGCCAAAATCTCATAGGAAGATCATATAAAAAGATCTCAATAGGAAGAGTAGGAATGTTTAAACGGTATTCGATTTTTGGTTATAATTGAGCCGAATCGAAACCGAAGCGGTTCCCATTAACCAAAACCCGAAATTTTGGTCCGGTTCGGTGTTCGGTTCCAGGTTAAAAAAATTCGATTATCAATTAACCGATAATTGGTTCGGAACAGAAAACTATTTTTATTTTTAATTATTATTTAATTATTATATAATTAGTTAAAGATTCTAGAATCTCAACTTTTAATTATTATATTAATTATTTTAAAATAATTTCAGTTTTTTAATTAAATTTTAATTATTTTCAAAGTTTCAATTATTATTTGAAATAAATTTCAGTTTTTTAAAATTATTATTTAATTAATAATTATTATTTTTTCAATTTTTCGGTTAACAGAAAACCGAATCCTAATAACCGATTATTTTCAGTTGACCGAAAATCTAAATCGGTTCGGTTTCGATTCCACTTTTTCGGATAATTGAAACTGAATTGTTTACCACTTCTAAGGATGACCCAATTCTAACGAAAAAACATAACTGACAGCGGTTACAATATCTAACATCTGATCGATAGCATACATTTTAAAAATGTGACAAAAGTACTGTTTTTTAGCTGTAAATTTATTTGGTCAATTTTTCAAGACGTTAATCGATTTCAACAAAAACTCTACTAGAAACAATGCTACGCAGAAACTAAAGTATCAATTTTATTAAATCCATTACAGTAACAATTATATTTAATATTTGATGTTCCAACAAGAAAGGAGTAAAAGTTAATGCAACTTATTTAAGTATTACAAAAAAAACATAACAAAAGAAAAACTCATAACAAAGAAAATCTTCTCTGAGCCCAACAAAGAATGATGTCGTTCAAAATTGTACTTTTTGCCTTATTCTATACTCTTTTTCAATACCATGGTTCTATTCTTCAATTCGAGAAGCTTTATATTTGCACATTCGTATCCTATGAAAATAACAAAATTATTCAATATTGATGAACATAAGAACTTTATTATAAAAAAATTGTTATTCAAGACTTGAGAATGAAATACCACTTGAAATTAGAAAACCAATAAAATACTATTAAATAATGGATATATTTTTCAACTCCAAACTTAATGAGCTCTGAAATGCAGTTAACAATCAGAGTACATCTTCACCTAAATTTCATAAGTAAGAATTTTAAGAATATTAATGTAATTTATAAGCCGAGAGAACCATTGAATTGAATGTTTTGAATATTAAATCATTACCTTTCCTCTCCAACTATGTGTCATAATAGATACAACAATGTACTAGAAAATATATACAATTAATGTAATATATATATATGCTTTCGTATAAGCTCAATAGCCGCGTCTGCATGGAGTCAGTTTTGAGTTAGTTAGTTACAAAATCAGTTTGACAGCTCATGAATTCAGTTTTCTTCATGCAGTTCATATAGGTTTGTTGATGTATTGTAATATCCCGAAGAATTAAAGGCCTAATTACGATATTTAAATTTCGTAAATTAGGGTTTCGTCGTAATAATTGAATTAATAATTTATCGAATATTGATTTCGATTATTTTTGAGGTAATGAATTCCTATATCATATTCACTAATGATTGTGAATTAAGGAATATAATTTCATAAAGTGTTTCGGCAGTAGTATTTTAACATCGATTGAATATCGATAGTTAAAATTTCGTAAAATTTTCTAAGTGGCGAAGCTTAGAATTAAATTTCATTAATTATGGAATAATTTAATAAAGTGATTACGACTTTATTACGACCATTTTGAGATGAGTCGATAATGAACGTTTTGAGACGTTTCGAACGTCAACGTTTAGGGATGATTAGAAAAATGAGTTTAATGATCAAGGAATTATAATATTTAAATTCCTATGATTATTTTATGTAATTAGAGTATTATGTAGCATTAAAATAATGCTAGAGAATTAAGGATTAATTTTGAACAAAGTATTAATTTTCGAAAACCCTAAAATCGAGTATTAGGGTTTTCACACATGAAATAATTCTAATAATTTTTTCTATGATATAATTTATCATCTAAGATATATATTATGATATATATCTATAAATAGCAAGAAAAATAAAATGTTAGGCTTTATAGTTCAAAGAGCCGTGTACATGGTACTAAATTGAACAAAATTTTGCTATCCTTACATGATATTTATATTTATGTAAGTCAATTGGATAAATTACACAAAGACCAAGAAAATAAATCAAATGATCAAGTGGAGGCAAATTGTTTTTGAGATAGCCGTATATTATTGACTCAAATTGAGTAAGAAGAAATTGATTAACACTTTGATGATGTATTGCATGTTTAAGAGTGTAGATGTGATTTATATCTTAGCATGAGACAAAAAAGTAACTCATCCTCCTTGTGCTTGAGAGAGAGCCGGCGGCTCTTGTTCAACCAAGATATGAAATCAAATTGTTTTGTTCATGTGTATTAACTTTGTGTAAGAGATATTTATTTGATGATGTATTACATGGTGAGTAACAAATTAATTGTCTTGCATGTGTGTGTGAGTGTTAGAACCGAGAGAGAGAGAGAGAGATAGACTATGTATTGATTCTTTTTGCATAAGTAGTAAAACGACAATTAAACAACACACTTTTGCTTCCAAAACCCATCAATCTGTAGCCTTTCCAAGAAAAGAATTAAGTGTGTTCTTCATTTTCAAAGGCCAAAGCTTGATCTCTAATCCTTGCACACTAAATCCAAACCATTAAAGAGGTTAGATATCGAACGAGCTTCGATTATACATTAAAATCTTTAAAATCTAATGGTTCGATTATATTTTAGAAGCATGTGTTCTTGAGAAGAATCATGCTATCATGCCTAGTTATTTATTAATTGTGTTAAGCATGAGGTATGCTTCATATTGATGATTTAATTTAATGCTAAACATGTTATATAATTTTCATAGTGATTTTCGAAAATTCTAGGGTTGATTTGATGATGGAATTATGATATATGTTGTTAGTAGAGTTCATAGTGATTAAACTAGAATTTTAAGAATCTTATACTAATAATTTGGGAATTACCGAAATGAAGAGAAAATATAGTTTTATGTACAAAATTTATTTAAATGATATTAATGAATAATGTTGATTTATAGCATTGATTATGTGCTATGTGATTTTATTAGAATTTTTAAGAAATTGATGTTCATTTTTAACAAAAAAAATCGAGAGTCACATGGCTTGGTATGATGATTTGTAAGTTGTTTTTGATTAATATTATGATGTTATATTGTTACATTATAATGTTTAAGCATAGAGTAATTTTGTAAAATTTTTATAAAATTGTTTGGCATTTGTTTGAGAGGAACCGAAACCTTGAGAAATAAATACATTGATGTAGAATTTAATTATGTTGGACTTTAGGTTATAATTATGTTATAGATTAATGTTGGGGCCTTGTTTAATTTAATTAGAATTTTAGGAAATTGTTTGATAATTTTTAGAAAAAAATTTCGAGACCTATAGAAGTAATATAGGTGATGTCCAAATTTCCTATAGTTAATACTAATACATATTAATGATCATAGGATAGTATAATACGTGTAAAACGTATTAATTTTATAAGAATATCTCATTGTGAGAAAAGATTTCATAATTGAAATCATTTTATCGAAAAACGTAAGAATATGTTGAACGTTTAACCTAAATGGTTAAAATGAGATCGTAGATCATATTACGTCTCTCTCGAAATACGAGAAGTATTTAGTTAAAATACGCATTGAAACGACGTATTAAAATGGGTTAAGGGATTCGAGTTATTATTTTATAAATTATCAAAGTTTAGTTAAACTTTGATATTCTCGAAAAACGTGCCAACGTACTGAACATGGTTTTACGTAAAGGTGACACGTGAGCGTGAACAAACGACGTGGGAAAAGAAATCGTATTTAGAGAATCGAAGAACGACAGTCCAGGTGGGCTTTACTCTACTCAAAAAGATCAAATGTTTTATTTACGATACTTTATTCGCAAGAAATGTTGATTAACTGGTTTATTTAATTACACGCCCAAAATGCTTATGTTTTATGTATGTATCCTATCCATATTCGAATTGTGAATGTTGTTGGGTAGCTCCCAACATATGAAATTGTTGAATTCGTATCCTTGTAAGTACCCACAAGGACGATCGAAATTGTATCTGTCTTGGGAGTGACAAGGATTTTGTGCACTATTTTGTGTTGTGTCTTTGAAAGGGTGCTCGGCGGTCACGGCGTTCGTGAGAGAGGCTCTTCTCCGACGCAAGGAAATGGTTATGAGATATGTTGATGGAATTATTGAGATATGTGGGATAGGATATGGATCATACATACAAGGAAAATGTCGGCCGCATTTAATATTTATGGAAAATGATAGAAAATGTTTAGTAAGCACAGCATTTTAATTAAAACCTCATGTTATTCTTGATATAGGCGTGTAATTTAAATTGATAAATTGTTTTGGCATGAGTCCACCGAGTGCATTCTTGTACTCGACCACGCATGTTGTTTTAAATGTGCGAGGTTGGTGAAAGATGATGATGGGAATGTGTTGGCGGTTGGAGTACTTTTGTTGTTAATATGTGTATTTGACACCTTGAATACACATCGTCATATGTGTATTCACATCTTCTTCACGCATTTTGAATGTTATGTTGTGTCTTGAATGTTGACATTTAAATTCCTCCATAACGATGAACCCTTGTTGGTTGAGAACTTGTAAACCTTCCGATATGTAAATTCGTGTGCCTATATATAAGGGTTGAACTTCATAGTTCGCTTGATGTTATTCTAAAATCCTTTAATTAATTCTATTTAAATGTTCTATAATTACTGTTCCCAGTTCCAGTCCTCGTTAATCCGTACTTAGGGTTAGAGGGCTGTTACAAAGTGGTATCAGAGCAGTTCGCTCTTTGAATCCCAAAATTCTTCTTTTAAAAGTCAAGTCTAGATTGAGTCACTAGACTTCTAGAAATCGGCTGACTATGCTCAACACTCCATCACATCAAGCTCAATCGGGACGAGGTAAGTGATTTCTCTTCTCAAAGTTTTGAAATGAAAGTTAAGTGTGGTAAAGATTGAAGTTGTGTTTTGGAAAGTGAAAGTGAAAGTTTATTATAAAGTTTTATCAAAATGAAAGTTACGAGAAAAGATTGAACGAAAATTCCAAAAACTTATGCTTGATTATGGGCATGAAGTGCCTTTCATGAAATGTTAAGTTTATAAAGTTCGAATGAAATATGCTTATAAGCAACTATGTTATGAAATCGAATGAGATATTCTGGTTTTAAGTTCGTTATAATGATTGATATGTTGTATCGAAAGAACATAGACAATATAAAAGCATGATCATTTTGCGACGAACATAGAATATCGAACCCCTTCCTTTACGAGAACAAAGAAAAGACGACCTTGAAAAAATCGATTTGATTCGTCGACTCGATTCGTCAGTTCACTGAGTTCGTTAACTTCGATTAAATCGGCTTCGATTAGTTAACTTTCGGTGAGTTAAATCGACTCTCGATTCGTCGGCTTGATTAAATCGACTTTCGGTGGGTTCGTTAACTTCGGTTCGTCGGCTCTCGGTTAAATCGACTTTCATTGAGTTCGCCAAATTTTCACCGAGTTCGCCAACTTTCGGTTAAATCGGCTCTCGGTTAGTCGATTGATTCGTCGACTTTCACCGAGTTAAATCGACTTTCACCTCGGCGGCGACTTCCGCGGCGTCGGCGTTGACTTCGTCAACTTTCACCTCGGCGACTTCCACCTCGTCGACGTTGACTTCATCAACTTTCACCTCGGCGTCTTTCACCTCGTCACTTCGGCACCTCACCTCGTCGACCTCGGCCTCGGCACCTCGGCCCTCGGCTCTCGACTCGACCGGCCGGGCGAACTGCGCCGTGATTTTGTTTTGGCCCGTTTTCCTTCGTTTGAACTCCAATTTACGAACGGTTTTCTCCTACGTACTCCTAACACACTGTAATTTAATTGTTTTGAAGTACCAAAACCCTGATTCCTTCTTCAAAATTCACGTGAATCAGTGGAAATTTAGTTCGTGGTTTACTTAGGATAAGAACCTTATAGTATGATAAGAAAATTTGAACGCTACTAGATAGTAAGCTTCCCAGTAGAATAAGAAAGCTACGACGTGTGTTGTACATGAAAACATTTCCTTATAACATTTATCTGATTACCAGATGTGTTTGGATTGTTTATCTTCCTTGTAGATTGTCCGGTTTTATCCTACCGCTATCGGATGCGCTTAAGTTTATCTTATCATTTATCGGATAATATTTAGTTTGACTTATGCTAGTTTTGTGCTGTGGCGAGATGGAGGGATCGTTATACTGACTAGGAGGAGGCTAGGACCGAATGCTACGCCCGAGGATGTAGTTCGTGCTTATCGTGAATATTGGATGTGTTTGGCGATGACTTGGGGAATTCTTGATGCAATACCTCGAACCTTTGGAGGGATGCTCGGTATCTGATGTGACGGATTTCTCGGTGTCAAGCGCCTCTTGACCCGACTCCGTCTGTTGGGAGGATTATGCCGGAGGTGTCAGGAGACTACATCTACCGCGTGGGTGGAGACTATGACTTGATTGCGGACTTACATGATTCATCGACCATCTAAGCTATGTCTTACGCATTTATGGAGTCGCCAGAGGACCTTACCTTCCTCCGGGAGTATACCAGGCGTGACGACTCGCCAGAGTGGCTATACTGCGAGGTTTCACGACGGGTTGATCCGGTGGTGCCCGGTATCTTTTGATGAGGTAGACTTGCCCGCGTGGATAGGGGCGTGTGACCGAAATGCCAGGGGCCTGCTTTTCCTCCGTTGTCTTTTGGACATCCTTCGTCCACCACTCCCGTCCCTACCACCGATGACGACTCCACCACCTCCAGCAGAGCCATACCGCCAGACAGCGAGGATGAGAGTATCAGACACTCGCAATGGTTACAGTCCGATACGCGATGATTACGGTCCGGTGCGCGACATACACGCATATGGGGATGACGGGGCAGGGCCATCTAGGGTTTGCGCACGCGAGGACGATACCGATGAGGAGGAGGATCCGAAGGAGGATCCTGAAGAAGACGAGGACGAGTGATGACTTCAGACGAGAGTGATGGGAGTAGACTTGTGTAGATATGTACAGTGTAGTATATGTGTGTAGCGTGGTTGTTTATGTAAAGAAGTGGAAGGGAAAACTTAATATTTTGTAATTTTATGTAAGCCAGTGTGTATATGACTTCTTTTGTAAGGACTGCTTGTACATTACAGCCTTTCTTAAGGCACAATTTTCTTATATATATATGACCCTGAAATGGGCTTTTCTTGGCAAGAATGTGTATAACAAGGATGAATGGTTTTATTAAAGTGTTCATGATAAGATTATATGATGATTTTATATATGTTTAATTTACGATCATGATATCGATGTTAATTATATGTTTTATATAACGAATGCCGCTAGAGCGAGATCCTGGGCAAGGAATGAGAGTTGTAGGAAGAGGAAGAGGCAGAGGTAGGGGAAGGGGTAAAGTTCCCCAACCCGAAGCAGAAGAGGCAATACCGCAACCACCCCCACCTCCACCTGATCGTAAGGTAGAAGAACTTTTTCTTAGACAAAACCCTCCTACCTTTAATGGAAAGGGAAGTCCGGACGATGCAGAACAGTGGATAAGAAGCATGGAAAGAATTTTCGACTTTCTACGATGCACAACGCAAGAGCGATTGTCCTGCATAACCTTTCAACTGACAGGACCTGGTGACTTCTGGTGGGAAGCCAGGAGGAAAATTTTAGCACCAGAGCAGATGGATGAGTTTACCTGGGAAGATTTCAAGGGAGAAATGTATGAAAAATACATTCCAAAGAGTTACAGGAAGAAGAAAGAAATTGAATTTTTCAACTTAAAACAGGAGAAGATATCTGTAACGGACTATGATCGCACTTTTTGCGATATGTCAAGGTATGCCCCTGATCAAGTGAGCACGGATATGAAGATGTCGGAAAAATTTAAGTCCGGTCTGAGGTCAGAGATAAGAATGTCTCTCGCCAGTCATGGAGATTTGACATACACTGAAGCTCTTGGGCGAGCTTTAGATATTGAATCGGCTATGCCAGAAGAAAAACCATCACACACTCAGACGCAAAATACCATGGACAAGGGAAAGAGGAAATGGGAAGGAAACGCCAGTAATAATAACCGGGAAGGTTTTGGAAACCAAAATAACAAGCGACCGTGGCAAGGAAATATGGGGCCTCAGGGGCAGGGAGGGAAAAGGCCAGTCTTTTCCCCTCCGACGGGAGGACCACAAGAGCAGACAAGGGCTCTTCCTTGCCCAAAATGCCAAAGGTTTCACAAAGGAGTTTGCTTTTTGGTAAATTGTTTTAAGTGTGGGGTAAAGGGGCATTATGCAAATAATTGCCCGTGGATACGCCGATTCGGTGGGAAGGCGAACCACACGGCAATGCCCAACCACTCGTGGCTATTCAATTTCGGTCCCAACCTCGGCAACAACCCCAAAACAACACGGCGACGAACCACAACAAAGAATAACAACAACGTCAGCAACAACAGCCACAACAACAACAACAAAATCAGCAGAGGCAAGCACCCGTCACCACGGTAGGCCAGGTAGGCGTATGCTCTACACCGGAGGCAAAATGAACAAAACCAGGGAAACCTGGCAGGTATGAGAAATTTTCTCAACATACCTGTTATACTTTTGTTCGATACGGGTGCATCGCATTCCTTTATAGCAAGAACATGTGTCGATATGTTGGAACTTAGATCCGAGAAAGCAAATCAGGATATGAGAATCTCGTCACCCATAGGAGGGATTATGACTGTTACGCATATTTGCTCGAACCTAGAGTTGAACTTAGGATCACTTAGGGTTCTGGCGAATAACTTGAACATAATACCCATGGGCGATGTAGATATAATTTTAGGGATGAATTGGTTAGCTGAAAACCATTCCAAGATTCTATGCAAGGAAAGGAAAATTTCGTTCCATTTTCCTGGACAAGAAGCTACGCATTTCCATGGAATCAGCATGGAGAAGAAAATCCCGATTGTATCAGCACTAAAGGTAAGAAGAATGATAAACGAGAAAGGATGCCACACGTTTCTTGTTTACCTGAATGGGGAGGATAAAACAGAGATGAAAGCCGAAGATGTGGAGATTGTTCGAGAATTCCCAGATGTTTTTCCTGAGAATCTACCAGGATTACCTCCTGATAGACAGTTGGAATTTACCATCGACCTGGAACCCGGATCGGCTCCAGTGTCAAAGGCACCTTATAGGATGGCTCCGAAGGAACTAGAAAAATTGAAGATCGAAATTCAAGAACTGTTAGACCTAGGTTTTATCAGACCTAGTGTTTAGCCTTGGGGAGCACCAGTCTTATTTGTTAAAAAGAAAGATGGTTCCTTGAGGATGTGCATAGATTATCGGGAGTCGAATAAAATGGCGCTCAAGAATAAATATCCTTTGCGAGGATAGATGACTTGTTTGATCAATTACGAGGAGAAAGTGTATTTTCAAAGATCGACCTCAAGTCGGGGTTATCATCACTCAAAGTGCGGATGGAAGGCGTATCTAAAGCGCATTCGAATCTAGGTATGGCCACTATGAATTCATAGTTGTGCCGTTCGGATTGACAAATGCACCAACCGTGTTATGGACCTCATGAATAGCAGTGTTCCATCCGTACTTGGACAAATTAGTTCGATCTTCATAGATGATATTCTCATCTATTCGAAGAATAAAGAAGACCATAAGGAACACCTAAGAACGGTATTGCAATCCTTGAGAGTTGAATGACTTTTGCTAAGTTTAGCAAATCGAATTTTAGTGAAAAGTAATGTTCCTTGGACACATTGTGTCTGGTAGAAGGAATTAAAGTGGATCTAGCCAAAGTAGAAGTTCGTACAAGAATGGAAATGTGCCAGGACCCGAGCGAGATCGAGAGTTTCACAGGACTAGGCGGTTATTATCGGAGATTCATCGAGGGATTCTCCAAAATAGCAAGGCGATAACCCGACTACTCAGAAAATCAAGTTTAATTGACTGAGGAATGTGGTAATTTCCAAAAGCTTAAGGAAAAATTAACAAGTCTTGATCTTAGCGGTTCGAAGCGGACAAAGAATATGTAGTCTATCTTGATGCTTCTAAGAACAGTTGGGTTGTGTGTTGATGCGGGGAAGGAAAAGTGATAGCATATGCATCCCGACAACTTGGACCACATGAACTAAACTATCGACTCATGACACGGAACTAGTAGCGATGGTTCATGACCGAAAATCTGGAACACCATCTCTATGGGTGAGATGTGAGATCTTCTGAGATCATAAGAGTTTGAAATACTTTTTCGAGCAAAGAGATCTAAACATGAGGCAAAGAAGATGGCTAGAACGGTAAAGGATTACGACTGTGGTATTAACTATCACCCGGGTAAAGCGAATGTAGTAGCTGATGCCTTGAGTCGTAAGCATCAAACCAAACCGGGATGTCTCCTTACAAAGGAAGAAAAACTCATTGAGGAGTTTGATAGAATGAAGATAAAAATGGTTGAAAGCCTAGAGACGATCATGAGCTGTATTGCTACACTCACTTTGACGTCGGACTTGAGAAAAAGGATAATAGACGAGCAGAGGAAGGAAGAAAAGTTGGAAAGGACAAGAGCCAAAGTAAGAACTGAGGGGCTGAAAGAGTTTAAAGAAGCGTCAGACAATGCTTTACTGTTTGAGGGAAGGATGTGTATTCCAAACAATGACGAGCTTGACGAAATCATGAGTGAAGCTCATGATACACCCTATACCGCCACCAGCGATACTAAAATGAACCAGATTTAAGAAAAAGTTACGGTGGGAAGGTATGAAGCGAGGCGTAGCCTCTTTTGTAGAACGTTGTCTTGTTTGTCAGCAGGTGAAAGCATTGCACCAACGCCCCTACGGGAAATTACAGCCTTTGGAAATACCCGAATGGAAGTGGGAAGAGATAGCAATGGATTTTGTTACGGGGTTGCCAAAATCGAAAAAAGGAAACACTGCCATATGGGTGATAGTTGATAGGCTCATAAAATGTGCGCATTTTCGCGCCAATTGATTACTCACGATGCGATAAGTTAGCCCATTATGCGTAAAAGAAATTGTGCGTCTGCATGGAGTGCCAAAATCTATCACGTCTGATAGAGACTCCAAATTCACTTCTAGATTCTGGGTTAGTTTGCAAAAAGAATTGGGCACGAAATTGAATTTCAGCACAGCGTTCCACCCACAGACCGATGGGCAATCGGAAAGGACGATTCAAATACTTGAAGATATGCTGAGAACAGTAGTGTTGGATCGGGGTGCAAAGTGGGAAGATGTTTTACCCCTCGTTGAGTTTGCCTACAATAATAGTTATCAAACGACGATCAATATGGCCCCATACGAAGCCTTATATGGAAAGAAATGTCGTTCACCGCTTTATTGGGATGAAGTGGGTGAGAGAAGAATTTTCGGGCCTGATGCAGTAAGTGAGATGATTGAGATCGTCCGACAAATTAGGCAAAGAATAAAGAAAGCTCAAAATAGGCAAAAGTCTTACACTGATACGCGTAGGTCTGAGCTACATTTTGAAGGAGGAGATAAAGTCTTTCTTAAAGTCTCTCCATCGAAGGACATTATAAGGTTTGGAGTAAAAGGAAAATTAAGACCTCGTTTTATAGGACCTTATGAGATCTTAGAAAAGATAGGCCCAGTTGCCTATAGATTGGCTCTTCCGCCAAGTCTAGGGAACGTACACAATGTTTTTCACGTATCCCAATTAAGAAAGTACATGTATGATTCAAAACACGTGATCCATCAAGACGACTTGATCCTCAATCCAGATATGAGTTATGAAGAAGAACCTACGGCTATTCTAGACCTTAAAGTTCAGCAATTAAGGAACAAGTCCATTCCGCTGAAATCTTTGTGGAGACATCATGGACGAAGAGGCCACGTGGGAGCTTGAGGAAGCTATGAAGAAAGATACCCGAACTTTTCGAGGTATGTAAATTTGGATGAAATTTCTTTTAAGGGGTAGAATGTAATATCCCAAGAATTAAAGGCATAATTCGATATTTAAATTTAAGTAAATTAGGGTTTCATCGTAATAATTGAATTAATAATTTATCGAATAATGATTTCGATTATTTTGAGGTAATAAATTCTATATCATATTCACTAATGATTGTGAATTAAGGAATATAATTTCATAAAGTGTTTCTAAGATAGTATTTTAACATCGATTGAATATCGATAGTTAAAATTTCGTAAAATTTTCTAAATGGCGAAGCTTAGAATTAAATTCCATTAATTATGGAATAATTTAATAAAGTGATTATGACTTTATTACGACCATTTTGAGATTAGTCGATAATGAACGTTTTGAGACGTTTGACGTCAACGTTTAGGGATGATTAGAAAATGAGTTTAATGATCAAGGAATTATAATATTTAAATTCCTATGATTATTTTATGTAATTAGAGTATTATGTAGCATTAAAATAATGCTAGAGAATTAAGATTAATTTTGAACAAAGTATTAATTTTGAAAACCCTAAAATCGAGAATTGGGGTTTTCACATAAAATAATTCTAATAATTTTTCCTAAGATATAATTTATCATCTAAGATATATATTATGATATATATCTATAAATAGCAAGAAAAATAAAATGTTAGGCTTTATAGTTCAAAGAGCCGTGTACATGGTACTAAATTGAACAAAATTTTGCTATCCTTACATGATATTTATATTTATGTAAGTCAAGTGGATAAATTACACAAAGACCAATAAAATAAATCAAATGATCAAGTGGAGGCAAATTGTTTGTGAGATAGCCGTATATTATTGACTCAAATTGAGTAAGAAGAAATTGATTAACACTTTGATGATGTATTGCATGTTTAAGAGTGTAGATGTGATTTATATCTTAGCATGAGACAAAAAAAAGTAACTCATCCTCCTTGTGCTTGAGAGAGAGCCGACGGCTCTTGTTCAACCAAGATATGAAATCAAATTGTTTTGTTCAATGTGTATTAACTTTGTGTAAGAGATATTTATTTGATGATGTATTACATGGTGAGTCACAAATTAATTGTCTTGCATGTGTGTGAGTGTTAGAACCGAGAGAGAGAGAGATAGACTATGTATTGATTCTTTTGCATAAGTAGTAAAACAACAATTAAACAACACACTTTTGCTTCCAAAACCCATCATCGCCGTAGCCTTTCCAAAGAAAAGAAATAAGTGTGTTCTTCATTTTCAAAGGCCAAAGCTTGATCTCTAATCCTTGCACACTAAATCCAAACCATTAAAGAGGTTTGATATCGAACGAGCTTCGATTATATGTTAAAATCTTTAAAATCTAATGGTTCGATTTTATTTTAGAAGCATGTGTTCTTGAGAAGAATCATGCTATCATGCCTAGTTATTTATTAATTGTGTTAATCATGAGGAGTATGCTTCATATTGATGATTTAATTTAATGCTAAACATGTTATATAATTTTCATAGTGATTTTCGAAAATTCCTAGGGTTGATTTGATGATGGAATTATGATATATGTTGTTAGTAGAGTTTGTTTGGTATGATTTTGTGATGATTCTTGGTATTGTTTTACATGTCATTTTCTATGGTTTGTCCTATTTATGCCTTTGGTTCGATTAATATTTATCGATTCGGACTTACTTCGTTCGTTTTGATGTTTTGTAGGAAAATGGCAGAAAATAGGATGAATTGGATCCGCCAAGAATCAAATATATTGAAGAGCATCTCGACAGGAGTTCATAGGCGAAAGCGGATTGAAAATCGGAGTTCAAACGAGGAAGAAGCGAGGCGAACGTCAGAGTCGCGCACGAGCGCCCGAGCACCCGCACGCCCGCACGCGTGCGAAGCACCTCGCGCCCATGCCGCGCCCACGCCAAGCCTCGCACTCCAGCCGGCGCTCGTAGCGGCGCGTTCATCAATCTTACTCGCGCGTTCGGCATGAACGCTCACCGATCGTGGCGCCCAATAAGACATCGCCATGCGTTCAGCGATGTCGCGCGCCGTGCCCGCTTCCGCCTGCGCGGCGCGGCGCTGCACTCTCGGTGCCTCGTCCGCGCTGGACCCTCGGCGCCCGCTCGACCTCCTCGCGCCAAGACCCGCACAACCGCGCCCGGCTCCGTGTCGGCTCAGCGCTCAGCCGCCCTCTCTCTCCTGATGCCGGCCAGCGTCGCCGCCGCTCGTCCTGCCTCCGTCCGACGCCGGGGAGCGGCAGCCCACCAGCGCCACTCACTCGCTCCAAGCCTGGCGGCTGGAGCCCATCCGCGTTATGAAGCTCGGCGCTTCGCCTCCTTGCCAACCGGCGGTGCCATCACCGCACGCGTTCCCATTTTTTCTCACGCGTTCACCATGAACGCGCGCTCATTTGTGAAGATAGAATTCTTCCTCAGCCGGCGTTCACCCACAGCCGGCGTTCATATTCAAGGCAGAATGTATTTTGATCCGGTGCTCACTTGCAATCGGCGCTCACCTTTATTTTATATATATATGCGCATTAGGTAAAAAAATGGCATTCTTCAGGTTTTGGTTTTTCTCCACGCAGACGCGGCGCGGCTCTCCATCAGCCTTTCCTCTAGATTTCTTCAGGCAACACAACATAGATACAATAGTTAGTTTTAATTTACATTGCTTTGTTTTCATCGAATGATTTAGTTAATCAATTTATGCTTTTGAATTTATCGTTTTATTGGAATCAATTTCATCGATATTATTGCTTTATGATTTCTCGCTTTGTGATTCTTGTGAATTCAATTCATAGTGACAATGGATTGGATTTTCATGTTCGTTGATTTATATTGCGTAATGATTTCGCTTTCGTTTATTTGCAATTAGATTTAGATTAGGGATTGACAAACCCTATGAATAATAGAATTGCATATGCTTTTATTACCGCTTTTGATTTATCGCTTTAGTAGTTCAACTAGGGATTGACAACCCTAGTTTAGATTTATTGCTTTATTAGTATAGCTCGGGATTGACAACCCCAGCTTAGGTTCGCGTTTATTTTCTCGTGTTCATTTCTTGCATGTTTGATAAACGCGCATTTTACACGTTTATAGTTGTTATTTAAAGATGAGTTTAGATCATTTAATGTGCGTTTACGTGTCGTTTCTCAATGTTTTATCTATTTTAGAAGATAACGCTCTTGGGTGTTATTTTAGTGTTTTGTAGGTTTATGTGTTGAAAATCGAAGCAAGGAGCGGCGACGAGCAAATGAGCAATCTATGCGGTTTCTAGCGACCAGCCTGGCGGTCGCTAGCTGGTCGCGAGGCAAACCAATGAGCGCCCGAAGAGCCACGGCCGCGACCTGCGTGCGTGATGAAGCGAAGCCAGCGCCGAAAGCCATCGGACGATTTCGCGACCGTTTCGAAATTGCTAGCGACCGCTAGCCGGTCGCGATGGTACCATGCAAGCGCAAGGGCGAGCGCGAGCGGCTGGCACGAGACATACCTAGCGATCGCCCTAGCGATCGCGAAGAATGGTCGCGGTAGCGACGCGAGAGGATAAAATTAGGGTTTCCACCCTTTTCTATAAATAGGGCAAAGACCCTTGCCCCCATCGCACCCCGCACGCCCCGAGCTCTTTTACTTGAGTTTTCCTCAATTTTATCTTTGTTTTAGCTTCCGTTTAATTCTAGTATTAATTTTCGTTGTTCTAGTTTAGTTTATCGTTTCGTTATCGATCGGAGCGTTTTTGTCCGATCGTTTTCGTTGTTTTCCGTTCGTTCGCTTGGGATTGGATTCAAGACCAACCATTGTTCATCAACGCTTCCCTACGGGTTTTATATATTTAATTTACTTTTATGGTTAAATCTTATTTTATTCCGTTTATTATGCGCTAGTTTTCCGTTCTAATCCTGGGTTTGCATGATTCGATCCTATATGTTGTGATTCACGCTATTGTTATTTACCTTCCGGCATTGATTCATGATTCATGGTGCTTATTTATATGTTTTGATTTCGATCAATCTTGATGCATATCTAGTTGCCGATTAATGGCGTATCGTATTAATTGTCAATCGATCTTGAATGCATGATCTGAATAAGCCTTGAGTCATAAGCGAAATAGGATATTCGTAGGAAGCATATTCTTAGTGATCCATTTGGGTTGCTTATTTTCCTCTAGAGACATAAGCGTGATAGGAAAATTAGTAATCAACTACCGCAATTGTCGAATCAAGTTGTTGGTTGTATATGTGATCTTAGTCTTATGCGGATTAAAGCGGTTAATAATAAGCGGGATAAACATCGTTGTGGATAGGATAGGTGCATCCTAGGGTTAGTCTTTCTTTATAAGTTATCTTCCGTGAGTTTATTGCTTTATTTTATATTTCTGCTTGGTTACCTTTGTTTTGGATTAATTTCCGCCTTAAACCTTTCACCCTTTTTCGTGCTTGGATAATATTGAATCATCGTTGAGCTAGCTTCTATGTTTTCGTGGTACAATCTCTGTGGATACGATACTTCGCTTACCCTATACTTACACCTTTTCGTGTTAGAAAAGTGAGCGATCAAATTTTGGCGCCGTTGCCGGGGTACAATCTCTGTAAAAATTCCTGTTTTCCTCACGATCGGGCTCGCGGTCGCGAGCTCGGTCGCGAGTTTCTGCTCCAGTGTGCTTTCAGCCTCTGCTCCACTTAGGTCATGAGTTGGATAGTTCAGGTCATGTAAATTTTCAGAATTTTCTAAAAATGTTTACCATTTATTATTTTACAAGCTAACTGCACAAAACTGTCACGGGAGTGATAGCTTGTGGTAAAATATTTTTATCTCCCAATCTATTGTGAATCATTGAGTGAGGCTTTTTCTGGATTAAACTAGACTTAAGTGGCTTTTTAGTATTATTGGTTGCATTCCCAGATTCCTTATAATGAACTCACGGTGAATTTTTAAAGTTAACGCATTACAGTAAGCCTTTTTGGACAAACTGCCTTAGTAAATTTTTATGTTAATCAACTGTTCGTGTACAACTTTTACGTGAGATGTTCAAGCCGTTTGTAGTCCGATTTTGACTTTGGTTTCTTCATAAGAAATGTTCCTTACCATGTCTGGTTGTGATCTGGAAAGTTTGATCTCAAAACCAAGTTTTATAGGTATACCTTTCACTGACCCAAAGTCACCTACTTGAATGTTGTCCTTTCCAACTAGTCAACCTTAGGCTTATGTATTTCTCGATGCATCAGATATTTTCCAGTATGGTCTTCATGAAACATGTAGTTCTTGTTACAAGGTTTGAAATTGGTAGCCTGCAGTCATTTTGGCATTGTGAGTCAAAGTTACGAGCCTCATAAAACCCCTCGTCGTTAAGCTAAAGCTGGAAATTTCGAAAAATTTCTAAGTATAGAAGTCAGTTTGAGTTGCCCACTTTGAGACCCTATATCTCCAAAACCACGACTCTTTTGGATTTAATTCCTTCTTAGAACTTGTATTACATGTTTAGAGGTTTCAGAATGTGTCTTTGTGTGTCCATACGTATTTTGAATCGAGAGTTATGAATCGTCAAAGTATGTCACTGGATTAATTTTAATTTGTTTTGCTGATTTTCAAACACTTAAAATTTGACTAAGTGTAGAACTCCCCTATGAGAAATATGCCTTATGTGACTAACATGCTAGTAATTGATGCATTCATTATGTTATGTCACAAGGTGCGTTAGAACATTAAATAGATGCACGAATTATGATAAAAGCGACCAATACGATATTTTTACGGGAGCGTGCCTTAACGTGAAATGTTTGACTAGGTGCTCCTACATGCTCAATTGAGTGTATATCATACCTTGATATATACTAAAGTAGAAATATGGGTTCTAAGACCCGATGGATATTTCAACTCCAAAACCTCGAGGCCGGGGAATAGATAGGCTAAGCTGTGGCTTGCATTCCAAGAAATCGATTTAGACAATCGGCGGTCGGTGGGCTTTACTCTACTCAAAAATAAAATGCTTCTGAAATATTTATTTACGACGCTTATTTCAACTGTTGATAAAATGTTTACAAGATTACCTGCCAAAAATATTTATGTTTTGTGTATGTATCCTATCCGGAATGAATGATATGAATGTGTTGGGTCGCTCCCAAATTATGAATGAAATCGATATCGGATCCTATGCTGGAAGGACAATACCTGACTAGGATTAACGTGTACACTAAGGTGACTGTGTGCTGTAAGGACAATTCACGGTCGATCACGGCATCGTAGAGGGAGGCATCCTTCACGACGTTCGACTATGATGATATGATGAAAGGATGTTAAGGGATATGGATCATACACACCAGAAAAATGCCTGGCCAGGCGATGATTTTGAGAAATGATGAAAATGATTTTAGTAAGCACAAGGCATTTCAACTAAAACCCTTGTGTCTTACCATGATGTGACAGTGTAATCTTCAAATGATAAAATGTTTTTGGCATGAGTCCACTGAGTGCATTCTTGTACTCAGCCCTGCATGTTTGTTTTTAAATGTGCAGGTTGAGCAGATGATGGATGGAGCAGTGTTGAGCAATAGGATTATTGTCGCTGAAAAGTTTATACCTTGATAGTACATCGTCATATGTACTTATCACATGTCTTCATTGCAAGAACCTAAATTTATGTACTAAAGTCCAAGAATATACTTGACATATGTTTCTGGTTTATTGTTAAAAGAATCTCCTGTATAATTATCCATGTTTAGTGTTACAATCCTTTTAAATCGTACTTAGGATTTAGGGGCTGTGACAAGTACTTTTGTTGTTATGTGTATTTTGACACCTTAAATACACATCGTCATATGTGTATTCACATGCTTCTCCGCTGTATTTTTGAATGTTATGTTGTGTCTTGAATGTTGACATTTAAATTCCTCCATAACAGTGAACCCTTGTTGGTTGAGAACTTGTAAACCTTCTGATATGTAAATTACGTGTGCCTTGTATATAAGGGTTGAACTTCGTAGTTCGCTTAATGTTATTCTAAAATCCTTTAATTAATTCTATTTAAATGTTCTATTATTGTTGTTCCCGGTTCGGTCCTCGTTAATCGTCTTAGAGTTAGAGAACATTACAAAAAGTGGTATCGTGGCGATTAAGCTCTTTGAATCCCAAAATTCTTCTTTTAAAAGTCAAGTCTAGATTGAGTCACTAGACTTCTAGAAATCGGCTGACTATGCTCAACACTCCATCACATCAAGCTCAACCGGGATGAGGTAAGTGATTTCTCTTCTCAAAGTTTTGAAATGAAAGTTAAGTGTGGTAAAGATTGAAGTTGTGTTTTGGAAAGTGAAAGTGAAAGTTTATTATAAAGTTTTATCGAAATGAAAGTTACGAGAAAAGATTGAGCGAAATTCCAAAACTTGTGTGTGATTATGGGCATGAAGTGCCTTTGATGAAATGTTAAGTTTATAAAGTTCGAATGAAATATGCTTATAAGCAACTATGTTATGAAATCGAATGAGATATTACGGTTTTAAGTTCGTTATAATGATTGATATGTTGTATCGGAAGAACATAGACAATATAAAAGCATGATCATTTCTGAGCGAACATAGAATATCGAACCCTTCGCTACGAGAACAAAAGAAAAGAGCGACCTAAAAAAAAGCGATTTCAGTTCGTCGACTTTCGGTGAGTTCGTTAGCTTCGGTTAGTCGACTTTCGGTGAGTTAAATAAACTCTCGGTTAAATCGACTTTCAACCGAGTTCGTCGACTCTCGGTTAAATCGACTTTCATTTGGGTTCGTTAACTTTCGGTTCGTCGACTCTCGGTTAAATCGACTTTCGTGATTTTGGTTGAGCTTGTATACAATGTTTCTGTTACCACTATTACAATTTCCTATCTGAATTGTTTACTTGATTGCATATGTATGTCCCTTTATCTCATATATAAGCTAGATCATACGATTGTGTTGTAGATCACGAAGTCCATATGATTGGTCAAACTTAATGAGATATAAAAGAATCACGGTGAGACAACTTGAGGACGAGTTGTCGGTATAAAGTTGTTATATCGATAAGTGACTTGACTTGGTTGCTTGTCTATGCCGGTGCGTCTCTCACGTATTGATGGATCACAATGAGATGAGTTCTTCTATCTGACCGTCGTGAAGAATCTAGATCTCAGTGACTTTATGTTGATCTAAACCTCGATAAGGTATTAGGTGAGTATGAGTTCTTGACCATCACTTTGACTTGTTATGGGTGAGGTTACATGAGATAACCAATTCTCTGCATCTTGGGTGGTGGCGGTCTTGTATGTCGTGCTAGTTACATGTGTCAGTCACCGTATCCGTTTAGGATGATGGCGTCCCTTAAGGAGCTCAAAAGTTTATTGCACTAAACCCTGCGGGTTGAGTTATCTCAAGTACAATAATAAGGTTGATTGGTACTACTTAAGGAATTAAAGTAATTAATTATTTTAAGCGGTCGAGCAGCTAAAATAATTAATGGACGTGTGATATCTTACATACGGGGATTCGTTAAGTCTAAATCGAGCCGACTCGACTTGAAAATAAAGGGGTAAGTCGGCATGTATTCTCTAGTGGCATGAATAAATATTTATGAATTAATTTATGTTTTGGGCTGAACATAAGATAATTAATTTATTTGAGGCCCATCTTTATTCCTTGCATTTGATCACTGGGCTGGCCCATCCAGGCCTGGAGCTATGAGAAAATCGTCCACCTCCTTAAGAGTCCCACTGAGACTCTGTTTTGATCCTCTCTATCTTAAGAGATATTATTATATTTATTAGATATGTAGAAATTCTATCTTGATAAGATTCAGGATTGCATTATAAATATAAGGTGAGAGAAAATCAAACCCTAATCCTTATAGTGAAATTTTCGAAATCCATACTTCTCAAGCTTGGAATTTTCGAAAACTTTCAAGAAGGAAGGAGACGAATTTCTGCAGCACTATCCATAGATTGTCCTCACTCGACATTGGAGTTTAGGCAATCGGGATACAGTCCAGAAGATCAAAACACGAGTCTTGATCCAATTCATTTCTGTCAAATTCGTTGGTAAACACGAGAAAACACCAACGTGTTGCAATTAATTATATAGGTACATGCTAGGTATATATAATCAATGTATGATGAATTAAACATCCAAGATAGATCCTCGGGAGACGGTTAAAATCAGATTTCCCTACAACTGGGATGAGAATCTTGGCTCTGTTTGATTAATTCACGTTTGATTATTACGTGAGTAATTAATTAATTATGGATGCATGGTTTATCGTGGCTCGTTTTATTTTTGTCGGTTTCATTTTCACCACGAGAAAATCCGTGGTTAGATTAAATTTTCTTGTAAATCTAATATGTAAAAGAGAGCGAGGCGAAAAGCACGAAGAGCGAGATGATGGAGTCCGTCGTGCGATCTGACGAGGCACCGGCGACACGCCGCGTGATAAAGCGCGCGCGATCGTGCGGGAAAGTCGCGGGCGGATAGAGTGCGGCCGGGCGGACCTCGATAGGTCTCGGCGGCGTCTGTGGGTTGGTGCGTCTCGGCAGGTCGCGCTCGGCAGCGCCTGGGCTGCATCGACAGCATGCGGGCGAATTCCCTCGATAGCATCGGGCGCGACGGGCTGCATCCTCGGCGGGTCTGAGATGGCGTGCGACCTCAGCGCACGGGTGCCCGTCGCGCCAAAGCGCCGCGCGCAGGCCCAGATGTGCGAGTAATCGTAGCAACTCTCGGCGAGCGTCGGTGGTCGCGGCGCCGGCGCTCGGCGGGCTCGGCACCAGGCGGGCGAGACACGCTCGGCGGCGTCCGGGCATCCTCGGCGGTCGCGGCGCGATGGAATCGGCGGCCGGCATCGGCGACACTCGGCAAGCAAATGACAGGGCGGGCGGGCCGCGCGAGTCGCATGCAGATTTTCGGTGCCTTAGTAGTCCTCGGCCAGCATCCGCGGCATACCTCGACAGTGCGATTCTCGGCAGGCTGGGCGGCATGGCTCGGTAGATAGCGCTTGGTTTTCTCGACAGGCTATGCGGGATGCTTCCGGCGACTCCGGCGAGAATGGGTGGCAGCGAGGGTGATGGGCGGCGGATGTGTGGTGGCGCGCGTGTGGGCTGTGCCTAGCGCGCCCCGATCCACATTGGGCCGACCGGCCTAGTTTCGACCCGATTTTGGCCCGGACCCGTTTTCGACCCGATTCCGTTTTGACCCGATCGGGCCCGATACACTATATACGGCCCGTTTTCAATTTTCGGTCCAAATCCGGTTTTGCGAATCCGGTCCGTGCCCGTGCGCGATGCCCGTTCTGAGATTTTGAAGATCATACTTTGCAAATTTATGTAATAAATTAGGCGGGAAATCTGAGATCCACAGTGGGCGTGATGAGCAATTTATTTTATTTTATCGTTCAAAGCATGTCATGGATGTTTAAATTATGCGAAACATGCTATGTATGTTTAATTACCTGAATAAACATATTATATGTTTCGTGATTGGATCGCATAGTAAGCATGCTAGGTTTATCGCGTTTTCAAGCATACTTTAGAATTACTGCGAGCATGTTTTACATGTTGAGTTCTATAGAAAAGCATGCTAGGATTACGTGATCTGCATGGACAAACCTTTTGAAACCAAAAAGACTAAGCAAGAAACCCGACATATTAAATAAAATTAAAATGTCAAGACCTCCACTTTTTAATCTCTAAACAAAGTGATACGCATTGTGAGTAGACGTCCACACGTGTGGCTTGCTTGCCTTGTTTATCACAAGTTTGTTAGATGAGGTTTCTAAATAAAACATTTTAATCTATTGAGAAGTGGGAGTTTCATGTATGCGTCCACAGCGTGGCTTGCATATGTGATTTCATAAGTTCTCTAGAGATAGTTTTAAAATGAGAAGACAAAAGAATTTGGATTGGGCGGCATGATCCGAGTGAGTATGCGATTCTAAAATTCATTTTACTGTTGTTAAAATTGTGGTCATTGCTAGACATCACCTCAAGTACAACTTCACGAAGTCCTTTCTTGTGATTGTGATGTGGTCTAGTAAGGTCGATCATTAATTTCATTTGTCATAAGGATAAGTTGACATGGATTGAAATTAAGCGACTAAAAGATATATTTTAGTGCAGTCGAGGGTTCGTGTAAATGTCCACACGTGTGGCTTGCATGTGGAATTCCTTGGGTGATTAGAGGTTACAATTAATATTGTTTTATCAAAATGTTACAATATTATTATTACAATTATGTCGATCGTATGCTTATGTGTTTACATTATCTTTTCGGATATGTCTCTTACGATTATCAATATGCTCGCACAAAATTCTCTATCCGATCCAAATTTTATCGAGTGAAAGCGAAACATGGAATATGTTCTTATCATTTGAAGAACACATGTTTTTTCTCACTACTCCCAAACACGATGCCCTTCGGCGCGTCGACTAATGAGCGGAGTCAGTAGACTTTGGCATAAGTCGAACAATATAGCCAAATGCTATATGATGACTACTATGTCCAAGGCTTGCGGTTCAACATCGATCGATGGTGAAGCGGACGAAATATGGTCAAGTCTCGAGGTAAGTTTGGGCGGTCGGATCGGACGATCGCTTCCACACAATGAGAGAAATTTTGGCGTGTAGGATGGAAGAAGGAAGTTCGGTCCATGAACATGTCTCCCATGACTCGTCTCATGGATAGTCTTGATCGGTTGGGAGGAGGTATTGATGGCGAAGCAGTCGATATCATCCTCAACACCTTGCCCAATTCTTTTGAGAACTTTCATGTGAACGCGATCATGAGCAAGACCGAGTATACACTTAGTCAGTTGCTAAATGATCTCGTGGCCATGGAAGGTGTCATGGGAAAAGGAGCACATGCCCTTGCTAGCACATCTAAGGGCCTAAATTTTTCGTGGAAAAATGGAAGAAGAAAAAGGGGCATCAAAGGTGGTAGAGGCAAAGGAACTAGTGGGAGCAAGAACATGGCTGCCACCGGAGGTTTGAAAAAGCGAAGGAGGGGGCAGTGCTTGAAGTGCGGCAAGGCGGGTATTGGAAGGCTAAATGCCCTATGCTCGAGGCTCAGGTCGTCATTTGCTTTAATAAAGGAAACATGTTTAGCGACTTGTTCTACTCGTTCATGGGTAGTAGATCTGGTCTGTTGATCATGTTTGTTACACCTTGCGAGTGTTCTGCGGACAAGGGAGTTACATGATGGTGAGATAATGATCTCCATGGGCAATCGGTGAAAGTCGAGGCCATTGCGATCGGAGATGTTTCTTTATGTTTTGATAGAACAATTTTAGTATTGAAGGCGTTTTATATGTGCGAGTTTGGTGGAACCTTATTCGATTTGAAACTATTTATTTATGGATATTGAGTTGTTTTTGATAGTGGTGTTTCTATCATAAGAAATAACGAAATTATCTGTGGTGGCACTTTATATAATTTGCTTTATACTATTTCTGCCAAACGTAATACCTTTAATTCTGTTGCATCTACATCAAACCTTAAGAAGATGAAGTTTTATTCGCATGATGACATCACATTTCTATGGCATCTTAGATTAGGTCACATCAATCTGAATAGGATCGAAGGCGGCTAAGAATGGGCGTTGGGTGATATCACGGTTACTCGTTCGATCTGCGAATCTTGTATAGAAGGAAAGATGTCGACCGGACCCTTCAAAGCGAAGGGTTATAGAGCGAAAGAAGTGTTGGAGCTAGTCCATTCGATCTATGTGGACCATGTCCACACAAGCTCGTGGAGAATGCAGTATTTTGTCACTTTCATTGATGATTACTCAGTGCGGATACATATACCTTTCACGCAAGTCTGAATGCTTTGAGAAATTCAAGGAATTTAAGGCGGAAGTGGAGCGAAGCTAGTAAAAGTATCAAGTCGCTGCGGATGCGATCGCGGTGGCGAATACCTCGATGTGAGTTCATGGACTACTTGGTGCGGTGTGGGATTACCTCCCACTCACTACAAGGGCACACCACAACAAAATGGTGTGTTAGAGAAAAATAGGACTCTCTTAGAAATGGTTAGATCGATGATGAGTTATGCAGCGTTGCCTATTTAGTTACGGGGTATGCCTTAGAAACAACGGCATACTTGCTAAATCTAGTACCGTCCAGTCGGTCGAAAGACCCTTCGAGTTGTGGTTTGGGTGCAAGCCTGGTTAAACCATTAAGGATATGGGCGATCCGGCACATGTCTTTGAACAAGAAGGCGACAAGTTGGAGTCTAGATCTAAAGCAAAGCTATTTATTGGCTATCTAGAGGAGCGAATGGTGGTTATTTCTATAGTCTAAGGATCGGAAGGTCATTATTAGCACTAATGTCCGATTCTTAGAAGATGATTATATGAAAACCATAAATCCAAAGTTGAAATCATACTTGAAGAATTAGAAGATGATCGTATTCATACCGATTAAGCTAAAGGTACAAGATGTAGGTATACAGTGGGAGGATCGACACCAAATACTTGAAAATTGA
This sequence comes from Salvia rosmarinus, assembly GCA_036937905.1. Classification (NCBI taxonomy): domain Eukaryota; kingdom Viridiplantae; phylum Streptophyta; class Magnoliopsida; order Lamiales; family Lamiaceae; genus Salvia; species Salvia rosmarinus. The sequence continues at coordinate 191,960 of JAODLM010000201.1, forward strand.
AGTGGGTCGAGTTTCACTTGGAGATACCGACCGTACAAGTGGCACCTATCCGATAAGTTGTGCAAGATAGAGAACCACAAGTTCTGCACCCACCGTTGTCATTGTGCGATGGCGCCTCGTCATAGTGGGAGGTTGTTCGTCGACACGGCGATTTATGTTCGTGGGTGAATCTTGATTTAGTCCCGAAGCGAGCAAGCTATAATCGACCCATGGACATACGGTGAGGCGATCTGAAGACATAGATGCAAGATCATGGCACACGCTATGGACTTAGAAATTGAGTCCATAACGACTATGGATGTATCTGAAAAGACACCTCTACCGGATGGCGAGGAAGCCATAGGTAGTAAGTGGGTATACAAGAGGAAGAGATTGATTGAGAGGTTTCGATTTTAAAACCGGACTTGTGGCGAAAGGGTACACTCAGTTGAGGGCATCGATTTCGATGAGACCTTTTCACTGTAGCAATGCTCAAGTCCATCGAATTCTTACGGCCATAGCACCAGCAAACGCGAGGTTTGGCAAATGGATGTGAAAACCGCTTTTCTAAGCGGTTACCTTGAAGAAGGTAGAGACATCCATATGCAACAACCCGAAGGTTATGTGGTGAAGGGTGAAGAGCATCTAGTATGGAAGCTTAAGAAGTCCATTTATGGACTTAAGCAAGCTTCGATCATGGAACTTCGCTTTGACGATGTGGTAAAGTCGATGGATTTACCCGGTTGCCTAGCGAAAGTTGTGTGTATCGTTTGGATGTCAGCGGTGATGTGGTATTTCTTGCACTTCGTAGATGACATCCTTCTACTTGGCAACAATGTGAAGTTGTTATCGGGCGTAAAGAGTTGGTTATCCGATCGGTTTCAAATGAAAGACTTAGGAGATGCGGTGTACATTCTTGGGATCAAGGTTTATCGAGATCGCAAGAGGAAAATGTTGAGCTTATCTCGGGCGTCTTACATTGATCTTGTAATTACTCGTTTAGTATGCGGATCGCCAAGAAAGGATTGCTACCTTTCGGGCATGGTGTTCCTTTATCTAAGGGCGATCACCTATGACGCAAAGGAGATAGAGAAATGAGACAAGTTCCTTACGCTTCCGCCGTAGGAAGTCTCATGTATGCAATGCTATGTACGAGACCCGATAGGCGCTATCACGGTAGGCATAGTAACTAGATATCAGTCTAACCCTGGACAAGCTCATTGGACTGCGGTAAAGCATATAATCAAGTACCTGAAAAGGACTCGAGATTATAGGCTAGATTACCATGCAAATAGTCTAATGCATTTGGGTTATTCAGACTCGGTTTCCAAGATGACCATGATGATAAAAAGTCTACCTCGGTATGTGTTTACCTTGGGAGGAGGAGCCGTATCTGGCGGAGTCAAAGCGGCGATGCATTGCGGACCCTACCATGGAAGCGAATATGTAGCCGCTTGGAGCTACTAAAGAGGATGTATGGTTCGAGAACTACCTCATGGATCTAGATGTGGTACTGGTTTGCCCAAGAGTATCATAGTTTACTATGATAACTTTCAGTGCGATGTGAACTCGAAGGAACCACGGACCCACAAGGCAGCCAAACACATAGAGAGAAAGTACCATGTCATAGGAGAAATCGTTAGACGAGAAGACGTGCTGATTGAAAAGATTGGTACTGCGGATAACCTAGCTGACCCATTCACGAAGAGACTGCGGTAAAAAGTCTACGAAGAGCATATTCGAGGACTTGGATTGCGCAAGATGGCACCCACTTAGAAAGAAAACTTTTGTAGAAGTTGGAGAAGCAAAGTGATGGTGTTATTGTAATAGCTAGTAGAGAGACACATTGTATACTAAAAGTTTGCTTTAGTATAAGTGGGAGATTGTTGGATTTGTATCTTTGGGCGGTTTTGATTGAGCTTGTATACAATGTTTCTGTTACCACTATTACAATCTCTATCTGAATTGTTTACTTGATTGCATATGTATGTCCTTTTATCTCATATATAAGCTAGATCATACGATGTGTTGTAGATCACGAGAGTTTGTATGATTGGTCGAAGCTTAATGAGATATAAAAGAATCACGGTGAGATAACTTGAGGATGAGTTGTCGGTATAGGCTGCGGTATAGATAAAAGTGACTTGACTTGGTTGCTTGTCTTTCTTTGATGCGTCTCGGCGTATTGATGGATCACAATGAGATGAGTTCTTCTATCGATCGTCGTGAAGAAACTAGATCTCGGTGACTTTCGTTGATCTAAACCTTGATAAGGTATTAGGTGAGTATGAGTTCTTGACCATCACTTTGACTTGTTATGGGTGAGGGTTACATGAGATAACCAATTCTCTGCATCTTGGGTGGTGGCGATCTTGTATGTTATGCTAGTTACACTGTGTCAGTCACGTATCCATTTAGGATGATGGCGTCCTTAAGGAGCTCAAAGGTTTATTGTACTAAACCGTGCATGTTGAGTTATCTCAAGTACAATAATAAGGTTGAGTGGTACTACTTAAGGAATTAAAGTAATTAATTATTTAAGCGGTCGAGCAAAATAATTAATGGACGTGTGATATCTTAAATACGAGGATTCGTTAAGTCTAAGTGCGAACCCGACTCAACTTGAAAATAAAGGGTAAGTCGGCATTTATTCTCTAGTGGCATGAATAAATGTTTATGAATTAATTTATGTTTTAGGTGAACATAAGATAATTAATTTATTTGAGGCCCGTCTTTATTCCTTGCATTTGATCCTGGTTTGGCCCGTCCGAGCTGGAGCTATGATGAAATTAGTCCACCTCCTTAAGAGTCCCACTTGGGACTCTGTTTTGATCTCTCTATCTTAAGAGATATTATTATATTTATTAGATATGAAGAAATTCTATCTTGATAAGATTCGAGGATTGCATTATAAATATAAGGTGAGAAAAATCAAACCCTAATCCTTATAGTGAAATTTTGAAATCCATACTTCTCAAGCTTGGAATTTTGAAAACTTTCGAGAATGAAGAGGCAATTTCTGAAGCTATCTCCATAGATTGTCCTCACTCGACATTGGGTTTAGGCAATCGGGATACAATCCAGAAGATCAAAGCACAAGTCTTGATCCAATTCATTCCTGTCAAATTCGCAGGTAAACACGAGAAAACACCAATGTGTTGCAATTAATTATATAGGTGCATGCTAGGTATATAATCAAATTCGCAGATATGGTTGATTATGCGTTCAACGTAGATGAAGATATTGAATATCATGATCCAACAACTTACAATGAGGCGATAAGTAGTAAAGACAAAGAACAACTGGATTAGAGCAATGAAGGAAGAGATGGATTCATTATGCATAAATGATAGATGGATCTTAGTTGATAGACCTACGCGTCGAAATCGGTGGGTTGCAAATGGATTTTCAAAGAAAAGTTGAGATGATTAAAGGAAAAGAGATCATCGGTGCAGTCGAGATTGGTGGCAAAAGGATATACTCAAAAGGAAGGAATAGATTTTAATGAAATTTTTCCCCGATCGTCGAACATTGCTCCATAAGTTTTCTTGTCTCTAGTCGCGCGTGAGATTTAATTTTGGAACAATTAGATGTAAAGACATCTTTTTAAATGGAGGTTGAAATAAACAATCTACATGGAACAACTAGAGGGCTTTGTTCTACAAGGTGCGGAAGAAAATGTATATCTCTTGAAAAAATCGATATATGGTCTCAAACAAAGTTCAAGACAATGGTACATCAGGTTTGATGATTTCATGATGAGTTAGGATTTTCTAGATCAAAGTATGGCGAGTTGTGTGTATCGAAAAAGGATGAAAGAAGACATTAACATATCTACTCCTTTATGTGGATGATATGTTAATAGCAAGTAAAAGTATGAAAGAGATACAGAAACTAAAAGAACAGTTGAAATCAGTTTTTGAAATGAAGGAATTAGGGTGTGCTAGAAGAATACTCGGTATGGATATAATCGGAGATCGGATCAAATGAAAGATGTGTCTATTACGAATGATTATGTTTCAAAGGTTATGAGAAAGTTTAAGATGAATGAAGCAAAGAGTGTGAGTGTTCCATATCTCGACAAGTTAAATTTTCAAGCTTTCGATGTCCGAATCTGAAGAGAAAAAGCTATGTACTCAGTTCTTTATTCAAGCGCATGAGGGAGCATCATGTACATGACGATATGTACAAGACGACCTTGCATATGCCATTAGTGTTTTAAGCGGTTATATCGAATCAAGGCGAACACATTGGGAAGCTCGAAATGTGTATTAAGATATGTTAAAGGCGTAGAATGTGGAATAATTTTGAAAAGCAATGAAGCTATATAGGAAATCCATTGGAAGGCTTTGTGGATTGATTATGCAGTGAATGTAGATAGCGAAAGGTCTCAAGCAGGATATATTTTACTTTGTTCAACACTTTGCGATGAGTTGGAAATCCATCTTAAACTGTTATAGCTTTATCGACTCTTGAGGCTGAATTTATGGCCATGACGAAAGCTATGAAGGAAGGTGTTTGGCTTAAAGGGATCTTGGGTGACTTTGGGTTCATCAAGATAATGTTAAGATATTTTGTGACAACCAAAGTGCTTTACATTTAGCTAAACATCAAGTTTTCCACAAGAGATCCAAGCACATTGATGTTAGATATCATTTTGTAAGGGATATGGTAAATAAGGATCGATCATGGTGAGTAAAGTTCAAGTGAAGAGAATCTTTGCGATGTTTTGACTAAGGCGTTGCCTAGAGAAAAATTTAAGCCTTGTCTTGATCTTGTAAATCTAAAGTGAAAGTTTTGAAGAAGATGAGATGATTGAAGCTTGAAACTCATTACTGTAATCATTCTTCACGGTTCGGAATAAAATCATCGATCATCTTCTCCGTGGGCGTGGGTCTTGAGTGCCGAACCACGTATATCCGAGTGTACTCTCTGTTCTTGATTCAAGACATTATAATCTGTGAATTCATGATCGATTCTACAATTAATTTAAATAGCAAACAAATTGATCAATATATCGGAATCAAACTTCAATATAAACCATTCGATGGCAGAAAAAATATATTTATCATAATGAAGATCACAACAAGAGCGGAATGATATAATGTTTATTTCAAAAGAAGAATAAAAAAAATATCTATCTAAGTGGCAAGATATGTTTCATTTTGCAATTCATGGAGCTCTTATTCTGCTAAGTTGGAGAAAAGAATAGTATTATGGCTAATAAGAATAATATAATCTCGAGATGGGGATTTTCAGCAACTGGATGGGAAACTTAACCACTATAAGAAAGAAGAAAGACTTGTTGAAATCAACGCTTATATATATATTTATTATATATGTGGTCAAGATGTCAGGAAACTACTTGGACCAAGATTTTGAGTGACGTAACGTTTAGTTTTGTGAAATTAAACGGCATAGGATCGATCTACGTTTTGAGTAGATGATAGTGGTGTGTTCACATTCTCAAATCCGATTTCCGGTGAGTGAGAAATAATGGATCAAAGTTGGTCACTTAAACATGAAGTTATGTGTTTAAAGGGGATAAGCATGGATTAATTAATCCTTATCCCACATTGATTAATGTACATTCATTAATTGTCTATATAAGTGGTTCGTTGAACACTTAGTATAATTAATATTACACAGTGATGGTGGAAAAGCCCACCGCTGCCACCGCCGAGCCGGGCCGGGTCGAGCCAGGTCGGGTCCAGTGCAGGTCGGTCCGACCCGACCGGCCCGATTCCGTGGTCCGTGGATCATAGATTTTGGGCTTGTTCGTGGGCTTATTTCGTGGGCACAGGTTACGTGGCCCGTTGCGCGTATTTTGGATCAATGTTTGATCGGGTCAAAGATGGAGTTGGTCGAGGCCCAGCTCGTGTGGCCCAATCCGTTGGGCTGCTTGTGCCCTGAAGAGGCGATCGAATCGTCCAATGAACACGGGCGCGCGTTGTCGGATTAATCGTAGCGTCGGTAGCGTCCGACATGATGGCTCTGCGGAAACTTGGGTGTAACTCCGCCTTATCTCCAAAAACCGCCCGTAACCCCTGCATTTAAGGGAGACATAACTTCGTAACACCCGACATCAATGCGGTGTTGACTCGACATCTTTCCTATGAGGGGCGACACCTATAAATAGGACATGTCTCCCAACATAAGCCACCTCTCATCGACTGCGTACCAACATACTCTGCATTCTTGGCTCGTGTCAAGCTACATCACGCCTCCGTCCGGTTCACGGAGCTCGTTGGTTCTTGGTCTTTGCCTACTCGAGGCATTGTCGTTTCATCTTTGGGGACGATCGCGGAGCAGGAAACTCTGGGGCGTATTTAGGTCTTCTTGAAAAGAGGCCTCCTCGACTTGGCATTAGAATACGGTTTTATCGGTTTTCTTTTTTATTGTTTTAAGTCATTGTTAGTTTGATCATATCCTACATTTACATTACAAGTTATGTCCTTGACAAGTTATCTTTGCTCGCACACAATTTTCCAACAATCGCAAGGCGAAATAAGGCTTGCCACAAGAGACTTTAAATAACTTAAAACTTTGAAACCTAAACATTTGCTTGAAGATATCGATTATTCACGCCACCGACTCGCCTCTGCCGTCACCTTCTGTCTTAAACACCGCCTCCTCTGCTGCTGCTGCCAATTCTTGCACAATGGCTATGGCCATGTTTGGTTCGATGCCTTCGGGGTCAACCATTGGACCCTTTGGGTCGACTGTTGGTTCCACTTTTAGTTGTTCACGATTGGTTCCACTTTTAGTAGTTCCATTGGCTCAGCGGCGCACTTTTCGATTGGGTCATTGTTGGATCCGTTGGATCTAACTGCAGTGGTTCTCATCTGAGTTCCATGTTTGACACACTTCAAGTGGTCTTTGGTGGATCGATTTTGGATCGATCTCGGTGCTGTTCATACCGCAGGATGATGCACGCTTGAGAAACCGCCAAAGTTGGAGGATCCGACTTCTAGAGATGACGACAAAAGATATTGTTCTACCTCACGGCGTTGGGCTTCGTAACTTCTTGGTGGAAGATGAGCCCGCCGTTTGAGGTGAGTGGACGGACTTTCACGTCCGAGCAGCGTATATGACAATGGCCTTGGCGACTATCTTTGTAAAACTTTATACTTGGTAGTTTAGAAGATAGTTTTATAGTGTATATCTTTGTTATGCGATATCAAATGTATGTGGGATGCGCTAGAAAAGAAGTACCGTAGTGATGATGTAAGTACAAAGAAGTTCATTGTAGCGAAGGGCACCTTTGTTTGGACTGACTTTGTCGTCGCTACATTGATTGAAGCTACCCCATGGAGAGACTTCAGGTCTACCTTAAGCACAAGCGAAAGGATATGGCGCTTGAAGACTTGATCGTCAATGCGCGTCAGTCGGCGTAAAGAAGCAAAATTAAGCGAAGGCGATCGATGCTTGAAACCCGACTGTTGGAGGCGGTCCTCCAACAAGCGTGTTCGTCGATGTCGAAGACAAAGGCAAATGGAAGGTGTTTTTGATAAGCGCACATTTACATGTTTATTGTTGATATTTAAAGATGATTTTAGATCAATAAAGTGCGTTTATGTCTTGGATCTCAATGCTTTACATATTTTGGAAGATCTTGCTCTTGGGTTCCGTTTGGTGTTTTGTAGGCTTATAAGTTGAAAATCGAAGCATGGAGCGAGGCAGCAGACGAGGCCAAAAGCGGGCCTAGCGAACTCCCTCCATGACGCTAGCCCGGCGAGCGCAAGCCATACATAAAGCGGTGGCTCGCGATCGGCTGGTGATCGCTGGGTCGGCCGCGGAAATACAATTTTACGTGGCCCCCTCCCGTCAGCGAGATAGTGCCATGAGCTACCCAGCGTGTGAAGACTCTTGCCTGTTTCTCGCGACCACACCTAGCGATTGAGGGTGCAGTCGCGAGTAGCTCGCGTGGGCGCACCCGGTCGAGAAGGCGAGGAGGCGGCGGATGTTCCCTCACGACCGAGCTCGCGACCGCGAGCATGGCGGCGGAACTCCAAAGTGGGGTTTCAACCTAATTCTATAAATAGGGCATTACCTCGCCCTGTTTGGTATGATTTTGTAATGATTCTTGGTATTGTTTACATGCCATTTTCGATGGTTGTCCTATTTATCGTTGGTTTGATTAGTTTCTATCGATTCGGACTTACCCGTTCGTTTCAATGTTTTGCAGAAAATTGGTATCAAATAGGATGAACTGGACCTACCAAGAATCAAATAAATTGAAAAGCATCGGGATAGGAGTTTATAGGCGGCAGATACGTAGTCGGATATCGGACGAGAGAAGCAGGCCAACGTCGAATCGCGCCGCGTGCGTGTCTGGCGCCGCGCCCGACTCCCACACACCTCGTCCTGCGTACCCGTCGCTCGTCCACCCGCTGGCGCTCAGTCGAAACACGTTCGCAATCTTGCTCGCGCTTTCGAGTGGCGCTTCGCTTCCGCCAGCGTAACTCCACCAGCGCCGCGGCACCAGCGTCGCGGCGTCTCAGGCCAGCCGCTGCCGCAGCGCTGCTTCGCCCATCTCCGTCGCCCGGCGCCCACGCCCAGCGCGTCGCACCTCGCTCAGCGCCCAGCGTCGCGGCGTCTCCAGCGCCAGCTGTGCAGCCTTCGCCCATCTCCAGCCTGCCATATCCCATCCGTTCTTGGCATCGCCCGGCCCCAATCTGCTCCGTGTAGCCCAGCGCCGCCCTCTCCACCTGTTGTGCCTCAGCGCCAGTTCTCTCCATTCCCAACCGACGTTGGACCACAACCGGCGCTGGCACCTTCTCCAGCCTGGCGCTCCATCCGGCGCTGGGAACAAACCGGCGCTCACCATCTTCTCCAGCGCGCGCATACCTCTCAGCCGGCGCTGGGTCACCGCGCTTGCTCATGCCTTTTCACCACAACCGTTCATTCCGGCCATTTCATTTCTAGTCGAATGTATTTTGAGCAGCTTCGCTCGTCGAAACGGTGCTCACCTTTATTTAATATATATATACGCGTTTATGTCAGCGTGGTGTCATTCACGATCTTGATTACGGTTTTAGTGGCTCACGCCCGGCCTCTCAACTTTTCCTCTAGATTTCTTGAGCAACACAACACACATACAATAGTTAGTTTTAATTTACATTCTTTGTTTTCATCGAATGATTTAGTTAATCAATTTATGCTTTTGGATTTATCGTTTTATTGGAATCAATTTCATCGATTATTGCTTTATGATTTCTCGCTTTGTGATTCTTGTGAATTGATTCATAGTAATGATGGATTGGATTTTCATGTTCGATTGATTTATATTGCGTAATGATTTCACTGCTTTCGTTTATTTGCAATTAGATTAAGTTTGAGGATTGACAAACCCTATGAATAATATGATTGCATATGCTTTTATTTACCGCTTTTGATTTATAAGCTTTTCGTTAGTTCAACTAGGGATTGACAACCCACGGTTTAGATTTATTGCTTTATTAGTATAGCTCGGGATTGACAACCCCAGCTTAGGTTATTTGTTTATTTCTCGTATTTCAATTCTTGCATATTCGACCCGTTGATGTTAGAATGTTTAGGATTTAATTGCTTTACATGCTTAACACGAACAATGGCCTGTTAAGTTTTCCTTGAGAGATGACTCGTGTTAACTTATCACTTCACGATTACCTCGTGCGATTGCGAGTGAATTTGAGTGTGTTTTAGCTCGATCAATTTTGGCGTCGTTGTAGTATAGTGGTAAGTATTCCGCAAAATTGATCGAGCTAAAACACACTCAAATTACTGCATGATCGTGCCGGTGTCGTGGCGTGATAAGTTAACACAGTCTCTCAAGGAAAATTTAAGGGCCATTGTTGTTGTTGCACTGAAGCGATTAAATCTAAACATTCTAATAACAACGGGGTTGAACATGCAGAATTGAAATCGAGAAATAAACGCGAACTAAGCTAGGGTTGTCGATCGAGCTATACTAATAAGCGATAAATCTAAACCGGGGTTGTCGATCCCTAGTTGAACTCTGGCGATAAATCAGCGGTAAATAAGCATATGCAATCATATTATTCATGGGGTTTGTCGATCCCTAATCTAAATCTAATTGCAAATAAGCGATAGCGAAATCATTCGCAATATAAATCAGCGGAACATGAAATCGATCCACGTCACTATGAATTGAATTCACAAGAATCACAAAGCGAAATCATAAAGCAATAATCGATGAAATTGATTCCAATAAAGCGATAAATTCAAAAGCATAAATTGATTAACTAAATCGTTCGATGAAAACAAAAAACATAAATTAAAACTAACTATTGTATGTGTGTTGTGTTGCTGAAGAAATCGAAGGAAAAAGGAGGCGCGGAAGGGGAGCCAATAAAAACGTAGGCGGGCGTGACACCGCGTTTGACCTAAGCGCGTATATATATATTAAATAAAGGTGGCGCGGTTACGGCGGCTGCGTTCAAAATACATTCGACTAGAAAATGAGCGATGGTGGGAATGACGCCGGTTGAGGTGAAAAAGCGTGGCGAAAGCCGGTGACCTAGCGCGGTGAGAGGTATCTTGTGTATTGAGAAGATGGTGGCGCCGGTTTGTTCGGCGCGGATGGGCGCCGAGCTTGAAAGGTACCAGCGCCGGTTGTGGTCAACCTCGGTTGGGAATGGAAGAGTGGCGCTGAGGCGGCCAGGGTGGAGACAGCGTCTTGTATGGCGACACAGGGCGGCGGGGCTGAACAAGCCGGCGCTCACCATCTTCTCCGGTAGCGCATACCTCTCGGTACGGCGTGGGTCACGCGCTAAGCGATAAGCGTGCATTTACGTTTATAGTTGATATTGAAGATGAGTTTAGCTCGTTTAATATGCGTTTATGTATCGATTCTTAATGTTTATCTTTTCTAGAAGATCTGCTCTTGGGGTTTCTCTTTGGTGTTTTGTAGGCTTTTCGGTGATAATCGATGCATAAGGCAAAGATGTAACCAAAGATGATTAAATGGATATGAAAAATATGGATGTGAAAAGTTTACAATGTTAAATAGCATCTCGATAGGGTCCATAGGCGCAAGCGGATCGCAATTGGAGTTCGGACCGAGAGAGCGGGCGAAGCAGATGAAGTCGCGCGGAGCCGGCAAGCGAGCTCGCGGCCGCGAGGCGGGCGAAATCGCCGAGAACGCCCAAAACCTCGCGACCGCTGCTCGCGTGCATGAGCCCGACCCGCGGCGAGGCGGCGGAACCCCAAAATTAGGGTTTCAGCCACTAATCTATAAATAGGACTTCGCGCCGCGTACCCAATGTACCCATTGTGATTTTGCGTTTTCCTCGGTTTTATCTGCATTTTCATTTATTTTGCTTTAGCTTTGATTTAGATTAGTTCTAGCAATAGTTATCCATCGTTTTACATTAGTTCTTAGCATTGGTGACGATTTATGCGATTTCGTCGAAGAATTCCGTCTTTTCCGTTTTCCGTTGGATTTGGATCGAACCCAACCATTGTTCTTGAGGCGCTTCCCTACGGGTTTTATCAATTTAATTTCCGTTTTATGATTATTGCGTACTTTATGTCGTTAATTATGTCTAGCTAATTTACATTTCTAATCACAGGGTTTGCGTGATTTTATCCTATATTGTGATTCCTCTTGTTGTTTTACCTTCGGGCATTGATTCATGATTCTTGGTGCTTATTTATATGTGTTGATTTACGATCAATTTTGATGCATATCATAGTTGCGATTAATTACGTAGCTGTTTTAATTGTCGTCGATCTTGAATGTATGATCGGATAAGCGCTTGAGTAAATGGCGAGATAGGAACATTCGTAGGAAGCATATTCTTTGTGATCCTTTTGGGTTGCTTATTTCCTCTGGACGTAACGATAATAGGGAAAATTAGTAATCAAGCTCACAATTATGCGTGGCTGAGTTGTTGGCTACATATGTGATCTTCCATCTTATGCGGATTAAAATGGTTAGTAATAAGCGGGATAAACATCATTGTGGATAGGATTAATGCATCCCTAGGGTTAGTCTTTCTTGATATTTGTTTCCTTGATATTTTATTGCTTTAGTTTATTTTCTCGTTATTACCTTTGCTTTGGATTAATTTCCGAAGCCTTAAACCTCTCTTAAATTACGTGCGGATAATGATGAATTATTGTTGAATTAGCTTCTATGTTTTCGTGATACAATCCACATGGATACGATACTTAACACCTATCATTACACTTTTCGTGTGAAAAGGGCGATCAAATTTTAGGCGCCGTTCTTGAAACGAACCGGGTCACCGCGTGACGGTGGGAATAATTTCTTTATGAGTTTGAGTGTATCATATATTCTACACACATGCCTTTGTGAGGATGAAATAGATGAGTTTTTCCTCGATAGTTGTTTGTGTTGAGTTGTTTAACATCGTCATGTCGCTAATGTTTTGGCGTTAATATGTTTACGAGGCTAGAATGGTTATCATCTTTGCTCACGCTCGTTGATCTTTTGTTGTGTCTTTCTGTTTTGGTTTTGTTTGAGGACAAACAATGCTTTAAGTTTGGGGGTTTGATAAGCGCATTTTACACGTTTATAGTTGATATTTGAAGATGAGTTTAGCTCGTTTAATAATGCGTTTATGTATCGATTCTTAATGTTTTATCTTTTCTAGAAGATCTTGCTCTTGGGGTTTCTCTTTGGTGTTTTGTAGGCTTTTCGGTGATAATCGATGCATAAGGCAAAGATGTAACCAAAGATGATTAAATGGATATGAAAAATATGGATGTGAAAAGTTTACAATGTTAAATAGCATCTCGATAGGAGTCCATAGGCGCAAGCGGATCGCAATTAGGAGTTCGGACGCGAGAGAGAAGCGGAGCGAAACAGTGAAGTCGCGCAGAGCAGTGACGAGCTCATGACAGAAATCGCCGAAACGCCCAAAACCTCGCGATCGCTGCTCGCGGCGCGAGCCCGGCCACGAGGCGAGTGCGGCAACCCAAAATTAGGTTTTCAGCCCTAATCTATAAATAGACTTCACCGCGCCCCAATGTACCCAGTAGCGATTTTGCACGTTTTCCTCGGTTTTATCATTTTTCATTTATTTTTGCTTTAGCTTTGATTTAGATTAGTTCTAGCAATAGTTATCCATCGTTTACATTAGTTCTTCGCATTGGTGACGATTTATGATTTCGTCAGAAGAATTCCATCTTTCCGTTTTCCGTTGGTTTGGATACGAACCCAACCATTGTTCTTGAGCGCTTCCCTACGGGTTTTATCAATTTAATTTCCGTTTTATGATTATTGCGTACTTTATGTCGTTAATTATGTCTAGCTAATTTACATTTCTAATCACAGGGTTTGCAAGATTTTATCCTATATGTTGTGATTCTCTTTGTTATTTACCTTCAGGCATTGATTCATGATTCTTGGTGCTTATTTATATGTGTTGATTTGATCAATTTTGATGCATATCATAGTTGCGATTAATTACGTAGCTGTTTTAATTGTCGATCGATCTTGAATGTATGATCTGGATAAGCGCTTGAGTCGTGGCGAGATAGGAACATTCGTAGGAAGCATATTCTTTGTGATCCTTTTGGGTTGCTTATTTCCTCTGAGGCGTATGATAATAGGAAAAATTAGTAATCAAGCTGTCACAATTGTCGTAACTAAAGTTGTTGGCTACATATGTGATCTTCCATCTTATGCGGATTAAAATGGTTAGTAATAAGCGGGATAAACATCATTGTGGATAGGATTAATGCATCCACAGGGTTAGTCTTTCTTGATATTTGTTTCCTTGATATTTTATTGCTTTAGTTTATTTTCTCGTTATTACCTTTGCTTTGGATTAATTTCGAAGCCCTTAAACCTCTACTTCAAATTACGTGCTTGATAATGATGAATTATTGTTGAATTAGCTTCATGTTTTCGTGATACAATCACGTGGATACGATACTTAGCTTACCCTATCATTACACTTTTACGTGTGAAAAGGCGATCAAATTTTGGCGCCGTTCTTGGGAAACGAACCGGGTCACCGGCGTGACAATGGGAATAATTTCTTTATGAGTTTGAGTGTATCCTATATATTCTACACATGCCTTTGTGAGGATGAAATAGATGAGTTTTTCCTCGATAGTTGTTTGTGTTGAGTTGTTTAACATCGTCATAATGCGCTAATGTTTTTGGCGTTAATATGTTTACGAGGCTAGAATGGTTATCATCTTTGCTACGCTCGTTGATCTTTTGTTGTGTCTTTCTGTTTTGGTTTTGTTTGAGGACAAACAATGCTTTAAGTTTGGGGGTTTGATAAGCGCATTTTACGTTTATAGTTGATATTTGAAGATGAGTTTAGCTCGTTTAATGTGCGTTTATGTATCGATTCTTAATGTTTTATCTTTTCTAGAAGATCTTGCTCTTGGGGTTTCTCTTTGGTGTTTTGTAGGCTTTTCGGTGATAATCGATGCATAAGGCAAAGATGTAACCAAAGATGATTAAATGGATATGAAAAATATGGATGTGAAAAGTTTACAATGTTAAATAGCATCTCGATAGGGTCCATAGGCGCAAGCGGATCGCAATTCGGAGTTCGGACGGCGAGAGAACGGGGCGAAGCAGTGAAGTCGCGCGGAGGCAGCCAGCGAGCTCATGACCGCGAAATCGCCGAACGCCCAAAACCTCGCGATCGCTGCTCGCGACATGAGCCCGACCGCGGAGCGGCGGCGGAACCCAAAATGGGGTTTTCAGCCTAATCTATAAATAGAACTTCACCCCGCGCCCAATGTACCCATTAGTGATTTTGCACGTTTTCCTCGGTTTTATCATTTTCATTTATTTTTGCTTTAGCTTTGATTTAGATTAGTTCTAGCAATAGTTATCCATCGTTTTACATTAGTTCTTCGCATTGGTGGCGATTTGCTTGATTTCGTCCGAAGGAATTCCATCTTTCCGTTTTCCGTTGGATTTGGATCGAACCCAACCATTGTTCTTGAGCGCTTCCCTACGGGTTTATCAATTTAATTTCCGTTTTATGATTATGCGTACTTTATATCGTTAATTATGTCTAGCTAATTTCTGTTCTAATCCTAGGGTTTGCAAGATTTTATCCTATATGTTGTGATTCCTCTTGTTGTTATTTACCTTCCGGCATTGATTCATGATTCTTGGTGCTTATTTATATGTGTTGATTTACGATCAATTTTGATGCATATCATAGTTGCGATTAATTACGTAGCTGTTTTAATTGTCAATCAATCTTGAATGTATGATACGGATAAGCGCGAGTAAATGGCGAGATAGGAACATTCGTAGGAAGCATATTCTTTGTGATCCTTTTGGGTTGCTTATTTCCTCTCTGAGACGTAATGATAATAGGAAAAATTAGTAATCAAGCGTCACAATTGTCGTAACTAAAGTTGTTGGCTACATATGTGATCTTCCATCTTATGCGGATTAAAATGGTTAGTAATAAGCAGGATAAACATCATTGTGGATAGGATTAATGCATCCCTAGGGTTAGTCTTTCTTGATATTTGTTTCCTTGATATTTTATTGCTTTAGTTTATTTTCTCGTTATTACCTTTGCTTTGGATTAATTTCCGAAGCCCTTAAACCTCTCACCCAAATTCTGTGCTTGGATAATGATGAATTATTGTTGAATTAGCTTCTATGTTTTCGTGATACAATCCCTGTGGATACGATACTTCGCTTACCCTATCATTACACTTTTTACGTGTGAAAAAGGAGCGATCAAATTTTGGCGCCGTTGCCGGGAAACGAACCCGGGTCACCCGCGTGACAGGCGGGAATAATTTCTTTATGAGTTTGAGTGTATCCTATATATTCTACACACATGCCTTTGTGAGGGATGAAATAGATGAGTTTTTTCCCTCGATAGTTGTTTGTGTTGAGTTGTTTAACATCGTCATGTGCGCTAATGTTTTTGAGCGTTAATATGTTTCTGAGGCCTAGAATGGTTATCATCTTTGCTACGCTCGTTGATCTTTTTGTTGTGTCTTTCTGTTTTGGTTTTGTTTGAGGACAAACAATGCTTTAAGTTTGGGGGGTTTGATAAACGCGCATTTTACACGTTTATAGTTGATATTTGAAGATGAGTTTAGCTCGTTTAATGTGCGTTTATGTATCGATTCTTAATGTTTTATCTTTTTCTAGAAGATACTGCTCTTGGGGTTTCTCTTTGGTGTTTTGTAGGCTTTTCAGGTGATAATCGATGCATAAGGCAAAGATGTAACCAAAGATGATTAAATGGATATGAAAAATATGGATGTGAAAAGTTTACAATGTTAAATAGCATCTCGATAGGAGTCCATAGGCGCAAACGGATCGCAATTCGGAGTTCGGACGAGAGAGCGAGGCGAAAGCAAAGAAGTCACGAGGCCGCTGGCAGCGAGCTCGCGGCCGCGAGGCCTGCAGCGGAAATCGCCTGAACGCCCAAAACCTCGCGACCGCTGCTCGCGGCATGAGCCCGGCCATGAGGCGAGGCGAACCCAAAATGGGGTTTCGACCCTAATCTATAAATAGGGCTTCGCCCGCGCCCCAATGTACCCAGTAGCGATTTTGCACGTTTTCCTCGGTTTTATCTGTTTTTCATTTATTTTGCTTTAGCTTTGATTTAGATTAGTTCTAGCAATAGTTATCCATCGTTTTACATTAGTTCTTCGCATTGGTGGCGATTTAGCACGATTTCGTCGAAGGAATTCCATCTTTTCCGTTTTCCGTTGGATTTGGATACGAACCCAACCATTGTTCTTCGGCAGCTTCCCTACGGGTTTTATCAATTTAATTTCCGTTTTATGATTATTGCGTGCTTTATGTCGTTAATTATGTCTAGCTAATTTCTGTTCTAATCTAGGGTTTGCATGATTTTATCCCATATGTTGTGATTCTCTTTGTTGTTATTTACCTTCGAGGCATTGATTCATGATTCTTGGTGCTTATTTATATGTGTTGATTTACGATCAATTTTGATGCATATCATAGTTGCGATTAATTACGTAGCTTGTTTTAATTGTCAATCGATCTTGAATGTATGATCTGGATAAGCCTTGAGTCGAATGGCGAGATAGGAACATTCGTAGGAAGCATATTCTTTGTGATCCTTTTGGGTTGCTTATTTATCTCTGAGACGTATGATAATAGGGAAAATTAGTAATCAAGCTGTCACAATTGTAAATGGCGAAGTTGTTGGCTACATATGTGATCTTCCATCTTATGCGGATTAAAATGGTTAGTAATAAGCGGGATAAACATCATTGTGGATAGGATTAATGCATCCTAGGGTTAGTCTTTCTTGATATTTGTTTCCTTGATATTTTATTGCTTTAGTTTATTTTCTCGTTATTACCTTTGCTTTGGATTAATTTCCGAAGCCCTTAAACCTCTCACCCAAATTCTGTGCTTGGATAATGATGAATTATTGTTGAATTAGCTTCTATGTTTTCGTGATACAATCCTGTGGATCGATACTTAACTTACCTATCATTACACTTTTTACGTGTGAAAAAGGAGCGATCAAATTTTATCGCTCATGCCTTTTCACCTCAACTGGCGTTCATTCCCAGCCAGCGTTCATTTTCTAGTCAGAATGTATTTTGAACGCGGGCTCAGTCAAAACCGTCGCTCACCTTTATTTAATATATATATACGCGTTTTAGGTCAAAACGTGGTGTCGATTCGATCTTGATTACGGTTTTCGTGGCTCCGCGTGGCCTCTCACTTTTCCTCTGGATTTCTTCAGGCAACACAACACACATACAATAGTTAGTTTTAATTTATGTTCTTTGTTTTCATCGAATGATTTAGTTAATCAATTTATGCTTTTGGATTTATCGTTTTATTGGAATCAATTTCATCGTATTATTGCTTTATGATTTCTCGCTTTGTGATTCTTGTGAATTCAATTCGTAGTGACAGTGGATTGGATTTTCATGTTCCGTTGATTTATATTATGTAATGATTTCCTTCTTTCGTTTATTTGCGATTAGATTTAGATTAGGGATTGACAAACCACATGAATAATATGATTGCATATGCTTTTTACCGCTTTTGATTTATCGCTTTCGTAGTTCAACTAGGGATTGACAACCCCTGGTTTAGATTTATTGCTTTATTAGTATAGCTCGGGATTGACAACCCCTAGCTTAGGTTCGCTGTTTATTTCTCGTATTTCAATTCTTGCATGTTCAACCCCCGTTGTTATTAGAATGTTTAGGATTTAATCGCTTTCTGTGCATGACACGAACAATGGCCCTGTTAAGTTTTCCTTGAGAGACGACTCGTGTTAACTTATCACGCTACGATTACCTCGTACGATTGCGAGTAATTTGAGTGTGTTTTAGCTCGATCAATTTTGGCACGTTGTCGGGAAAACTTTAGGCATATTGTTTGTGTTGTTTATTCTCGTGTTTCTTTTGTTCTTTTTGTTATTTTCTCACAGTGCGTGTGATCTTTTTTTGTTGTTGTTGGTGTGCATTAATGCGGGGTTATCAGCGATGCGAATATAGTCGACCGGTTGGGGAGGAAAGTTCGTTGTATTGGGCAAATTCTTCTCCGAAGAAGGCCCAATTTGATTCGAGGAATACCGTTGAGCTTGAGCATCAAGCTACGATCCTACTGAGCAACAAGCCTATAATCCATTTTGGGATCAACCACCTCCACCGTACTATGAGGATCAAGCCTCCAATCCCTACTGGAACAACCGCCTCCAGACACTATGAGGATCAATCCTCTGAATACTACTGGGAGCAACCACATCCTCCACCTCAATATGAGTACCCACAACAACCACCTCCACTGTACTCATATCCACAACAGCCGCCTCGCTTCCACCATAGCAGTGCCCACGGCGGCCGTATCCACCTCCAGGCCGGCTTGGGAGGATGAGTTAACTCAAAAGAGAAGTCATCCATTCAAAAACGGATGCTTTAGTCGAATTTGATGCTCAAAGCGCCTCACTTGGCGTTTGGAGACTCAGCGAGATATGTTAAAAACTTAATGGATGGTATTGCGGCAATGGAGGAACTTCAAACCAATCCGGCGGATCGGCGGTCACAATTCTTGAAAGTGACCCATTATTGAGAATTGGGTGGAAGAGACACCGGAAGAGCCGTTGCGACCACATGAGGTGGAAAGCGAGAAAGTGGTGAAGTCATACCTTTCCCATACCAACAAGATCGAGACTCGAGACGGTCACTTTTCTTGAAAGTGACCCGATTATTGAGAATGGGGTGGGAGAGACTCACGATGAGTTCTTTGCAACTAGAGGAGGTGGAAAACGAGGAAGAGTGGGCAAATGAAGTTAATAGCATGCAGCGCCCGCTCTGGAGGTGATAGAACTACCCAAGCACGTGGAGGAGGATGAAGAGAGGATGGAGAAAGAGTGGGCACTTGAAGATACTCGAATGCCAAAACCCGCTACGGAAGTGATTGCCTTTGCCTCAACAATTGGGTCACGGGATCCCAGGAGGAGGACAAATCGAGGACAAAGGTTGAGGTAACATCAATTGTTGTCAACATCTAATTCACCAAAGTCTTGTACTTTGGGAATTGAAATTATTTATTTTATTTTGAAGAATAGGATGTTCGACTTGAGCTTAAATTGTGCATTACTTGTTTTCTTTATTGTCATCCGTTCTTATATGGTTACTCTTGATGCTTTGGTGAGATGGTATTCTGCGGTAAAGATTATGGATAGTCCATTGTTATGCGGAACACGTCAGACTCCTGACGTTAAGCGAAATACTTATTGGGAGTTACCCACAGTTTTTATTTTTTTTCTTTCTTTCTCTTTTTGCTTGTTTCGTTGTTCTTTGATCATACATTGTTGTCTTTGTGTTAGTTTTGCTCGAAATTGGGAAGAAGGGTTTGCGTATTTTTATCAGCGGTGAGATAAAGTTGTGATGCTCCAACTCTGCAGTGCACATTCGTCGATTATCAGGGAAGTATCATCCTCTATGGTCATTTTGAGCTTTTAATGTTTTGAGCATTGGGACAGTGCTCGATTTAAGTGTGGGGGATGTTTACTCAGTTTTGTGTGCGTTTCATATATATTTTCGTATGCTTAATGATGTGCCCTTGTGCTTATTTTGATTGTTTGGACTTAAGTTTGTGTCTATCTGCGAGTAAGTTAGGATCTTGATTTGTCTGTTGAACTACGTGGTATTGGTCAAATTGATTTTGAATTTTGAAACTTTTGGTGATATATGATTTGAGTATAATGTGAATTGACGAGGCGTGATTGATAGAAATTGAATAGGGGAATTGATGTGATTTGTCAGGCTAATGTTAGGGGTAGTGTTAACATTGTGGTTGCCTATATACTTGTTTCATTTATATATATAAAAAATGTGAAAAAAAAGAAGAAAATGAGAAGAATGGAAGCTCGATATTTTGTTGAGATTGTTGAAATGGCGGATGGGATTTGTTGGATTTGTATCTTGAAAGCGAGTTTGGTTGAGCTTGTATACAATGTTTCTGTTACCACTATTACAATCTCTATATGAAATGAATACTTGATTGCATATATCATGTCCCTTATCTCGTATATAAGTTAGATAATACGATTGTGTGAAGATCATAGAAGTCTGTATGATTGGTCGAGCTTAATGAGATATAAAAGTTTCCTGTGAGACAACTTGAGGACGAGTTGTCGGTATAAGGCTGGTATAGATAAGTGACTTGACTTGGTTGCTTGTCTATCTTTGATGCGTCTACGGCGTATTGAAGGATCACGGTGAGATGAGTTCTTCTATCGACCGTCGTGAAGAACCAAGATCTCGGTGACTTACGATGATCTAAACCTCGATAAGGTATTAGATGAGTATGAGTTGTTGACCATCACTTTGACTTATTATGGGTGAGGGTTATATGTTCTAACCCAATATTCTCCGCGTCTTGGGTTGTGGCGGTGCTTGTATCTCATGCTAGTTATACGTATCAGTCACCGTATCCGTTTAGGATGATGGCGTCCCTTAAGGAGCTCAAAAGGTTTATTGTACTAAACCTGCGAGGTTGAGTTAGCTCAGTACAATAATAAGGTTGAGTGGTACTACTTGAGGAATTAAAGATATTAATTATTTTAAGCGATCGAATCTTATAAATAATTAATGGACGTTCGATATCTTAAATACGAGGATTCGTAATGTCTAAGTGCAAGCAGGCTCAACTTGGTAATAAAGGGTAAGTCGACATTTATTCTCTAGTGGCATGAATAAATGTTTATAAATTAATTTATGTTAAAATGAACATAAGATAATTAATTTATTTGAGGCCCGTCTTTATTCCTTGCATTTGATCCTGGTTTGGCCCGTCGGACCGTAGCTAAGTATGGAAATCGGCCTCTCTCTACAAGGTAATGATTTGATTCTCTTTATCCTAAAAGGATATTATTATATTTATGGGATATGCATAGATCCTTTCCATATAGGATTATGGTAATAATCCTTTCCATATAGGATTATGGTAATTTTCATATGGGATTATGGTAATTTCCATAAAGGATTATGGTAATTTCCATATGGGATTATGGTAATTTCCATATAGGATTATGGTAATTTCCATATGGGATTATGGTAATTTCCATATGGGATTAAGGTAGTGCATTATAAATATAAGGTAAGAGATAGAATCAAGGTCAATCCTCACAATTGAACCTTATAATTTTCGTGCATCTCTAGTGTGACACAAGAGAGGATTCTCGAAAATTTTGCGAAATATTGGGTGATTTTCAAGCATTCTCCATAGATCGTCATCACTGGCGTTGGAGATTGAGCGGCCGGGATCTGATCGGAAGGTCAAAGCACGAGTCTCGATCCGTTCATCCCATCCACCTCAGCAGTTGAAAGGTAAACACGAAACCCCCTCGTGTTGCGATTAATTATATAGGTGCATGCTGGGAATATAATCAATGTATGGTGAATTAAACATCGAGATAGATCCTCGGGAGAGGTCAATCGATTTTTCCCTAGGGATTATGTCCCTCTTTCTCGTAATTTGAGAAATGGACATGGGAAACCACGTCAGGAGACTCGAGTTCATCGAGAGTTCACCTTTCGAATATTATTCCAAAATCTGTTAAAACATTCTTTGTGCTTTATAAAAGAAACTTGTTGCTAAAGGTGACCACATTAGTTAGTTAACCCCTAACGGAGAGTTGGGTCTGAGCATAGATTACCTTTTTATTTATTGGAAATCAATTGCCGTTCTTGATTTATTTCACATTATCTTTGAATTCGTAAACACCAAGCGTGGGGGAAATGCAAAGAGGTTTGATTGATTGGATTAAGGGTTAAGTTGCATGAGTTATTCTTCTACTCTTATTAGTATAGACTTTGCTTGAGGACAAGCAAATGGATAAGTGTGGGGGAGTTGTTTGATATGATTTTGTGATGATTCTTGGTATTGTTTTACATGTCATTTTCGATAGTTTGTCTATTTATGCCGTTGGTTTGATTAGTTTCTATCGATTCGGACTTACTTCGTTCGTTTCAATGTTTTGCAGAAAATCGGTATCAAATAGGATGAACTGGACCTACCAAGGATCAAGTAAATTGAAGAGCATCGTGATAGGAGTTTATAGGCAAAAGCGGATCGTAGTCGGATATCGGACGAGAGAAGCAGGCAACGTCAAGTCGCGCAGCGTGCGTGTACGAGCGCCGCGCCCCACGCCCGCACACCCTCGTCCGCGTGCCCGTCGCTCGTCCACCCACCGGCGCTCGGTCCGCGCGCGTTATAATCTTGCTCGTGCGTTGAGTGGCGCTTCGCTTTCCAGCGCAACTCCACCGCGCCTCCGGCGCCAGCCGCCAGCCTTTTTCGCCCGCGCCCATACCCAGCGTGCGCGGTGTCTCAGCGCCCGCACGCGGCGTCGCTTTCGCCCATCTCCGTCGCCCGCCTCCTTTCGGCGCCACGCCCAGCCGCGCCGCATTTCGCTTCAGCGCCAGCGTCTGGCGTCTCAGCGTCCCATGCTGCAGCAGCGCCACCCATCTCCCCTCAGCGCCTGTATCCCATCCGTGCTGGCACGCCGCCGGCCAGCCGCCGCTACTCCGTGTCGCCAGCAGCATGCCTCTCCACCTGCCAGCGTGCTCGGGCGCTAGTTCTCTCCATTCCCAACCGGCGTTGGACCTGGCCGTGGCACCTTCTCCACAAGGCCCGTCCGGCGCTGGAACAAACCGGCGCTCGCGCCATCTTCTCCAGTAGCGTCATACCTCTCATCCGGCCTGGGTCATCGCTTCGCTCATGCCTTTTCACCTCAACCGGCATTCATTCCCAGCCAGCATTCATTTTCTAGTCAGAATGTATTTTGAACGCGCGCTCAGTCAGAACCGGCGCTCACCTTTATTTAATATATATATACGCGTTTAGGTCAACGTGGTGTCGATTCCACGATCTTGATTACGGTTTTAGTGGCTCATTGGCGCCTCTCCAGCTTTTCCTCTGGATTTCTTCAGGCAACACAACACACATACAATAGTTAGTTTTAATTTATGTTCTTTGTTTTCATCGAATGATTTAGTTAATCAATTTATGCTTTTGGATTTATCGTTTTATTGGAATCAATTTCATCGTATTATTGCTTTATGATTTCTCGCTTTGTGATTCTTGTGAATTCAATTCATAGTGACAGTGGATTGGATTTTCATGTTCCGTTGATTTATATTGCGTAATGATTTCCTGCTTTCATTTATTTGCAATTAGATTTAGATTAGGGATTGACAAACCCTATGAATAATATGATTGCATATGCTTTTATTTACCGCTTTTGATTTATCGCTTTTGTAGTTCAACTAGGGATTGACAACCCCTGGTTTAGATTTATTGCTTTATTAGTATAGCTCGGGATTGACAACCCCTAGCTTAGGTTATTGCTTTATTTCTCGTATTTCATTCTTGCATGTTCAACCCCCGTTGATGTTAGAATGTTTAGGATTTAATTGCTTTCTGTGCGCAACACGAACAATGACCCTGTTAAGTTTTCCTTGAGAGACAACTCGTGTTAACTTATCACGCTACGATTACCTCGTACGATTGCGAGTGAATTTGAGTGTGTTTTTAGCTCGATCAGCCCCCAACCTTCCCCAGCGCGATTTTTGACCTCTTTATTCAGTTTTTCATTATTTTCCATTTATTTTCATTATAGCTTTGATTTAGATTCATTCTAGTATTAGTTTTCAATCATTCTGCACTTGTTCTACGCATTGTTAACGCTTTGGAACGCTTTCATCCGAATGAATTTCGTAATTTCCCGTTCTTCGATTGGGTTTGGATACGAACCCAACCATTGTTCTTCAGACGCTTCCCTACGGGTTTTATCAATATAATTTCTGTTTTTATGTTTATTTCGTATTTAATTTCGTTATTTATGTCTAGCTAAATTCCGTTCTAATCCTAGGGTTTGCATGATTCTATCATAAATGTTGTGATTCCTGCTATCATTATTTACCTTCCTGGCATTGATTCATGATTCTTGGTGCTTATTTATATGTGTTGATTTCTGATTAATCTTGATGCATATCTAGTTGCTAGTTAATTTCTTAACAGTTTTAATTGTCAATCGATCTTGAATGCATGATACGGATAAGCCTTGAGTCGTAGCTGAGATAGGAACATTCGTAGGAGGCATATTCTTTATGATCCTTTTGGGTTGCTTAGTTTATCTAGAGGAATATGATAATAGGAAAAATTAGTGATCAAGCGCCACAATTGTCGTGGCTCGAAATTGTTGGTTACATATGTGATCTTTCATCTTGTCTGGATTAAACTGGTTAATAGAAAGCAGGATAAACATACGTTGTGGGTATGATTAATGCATCCCTAGGGTTAGTCTTTATCTCTTATTATCTCTTTAAGTTTTTATTGCGTTAATTTATTTTCAAGTTATTACCTTTTTGCTTGGGATTTAATATCTGAAGCCCTAAACATATATAAACCAAATTCTGTTGCTTGGATAATGATGAATTATTGTTGAGTTAGATTCTGTGTTTTCGCATTACAATCCCTGTGGACACGATACTCTGCTTACCTTATACTTGCACGTTTTCGTGTTAGAAAAGTGAACGATCAGTTGCCCGTAAGTTTGACGGGGACTATTACAATTGTGGCAAGCATGGCCACACGATGAAGGATTGCCGTCAGCCTAAGAAAAAGAAGGCTTAGCAAGTTGCCAACGTTGTCGAGAAGGTCTTCGACAAATGGGACAAGGATGACTTGGCTGCTGTGGTTACCGAAGAAGTCAACCACGTCGAGAATCAAGGTGGATGGTTCATCGACAGCGACGTAATGCGCACGCCCTGCACTTGTACGAAAAAGGCGTTCTCCACCTACAAGCTTGTTGAGGGAGGAAGCTCAACATGGGAACCAAGCTTTGTCCGAGGTTGCGGAGTTGGGATTTGGTGCTCAAGATGTCGTCCGGCATTGAGATCACGTTGAAGGATGTGCTGCATGTCCCGGACATTCGCAAGAATTTAGTGTCGGGCTCGATTCTAGTTAACAAGGGTTTTAGACTAGTTTTTGAGTCGGACAATTTTGTCTTTACTAAGTTTGGGAAGTTCCTTGATCGGGGTTATCTCACCGGGGGTCTTTTCAAATTGAATGTAATGGTTGTGCGCTGTGTACCTAAAGTTACGATGAATGAAAATGCATCTACTTTCTCTTACTTGACTGAGTGCTCTGATTTATGGCATTGTATATTAGGACATGTTAATCTAAATGCAATAAAACGATTAGTAAATTTAGATTTACTAAAGTTAAATGAAATGAATACACAAACGAAATATGAGGTTTGTGTGGAAGCCAAAATGGCTAAGTTACTGTTTTATTCGGTAGAACGGAGCACTAAACCTCTAGAACTTATTCACACTGATGTGTGTGATTTAAAGTTTATACAAACTAGAAGTGGTAAAAAGTACTCCATCACTTTTATTGATGATTATACAAGATATTGTTATCTTTACCTTCTAAGAAGTAAAGACGATGCTATTGAAGCTTTTAAAAACTTCAAGAACGAAGCCGAGAATCAACTAAGCTGTCGAATTAAGACTATTCGGTGATAGAGGGAAGAATATGTAGCTCCGTTTGAGGCATTATGCAACGAAAGTGGTATAATACATCAAACGCGACTCATATTCAACCCAGGTCTAATAAGGCGTTCTTTGAGCGTAAAAATCGAACACTTAAGGAGATGATGAATGCTTTGTTGATTAGTTCAGGGTTGTCCCAGAACTTGTGGGGAAAGCTATTTTGACAGCCAACTACATACAGAACAAGATTCTACTTAAGAGTAAGGATGTCACTCTTTACGAGTTGTGGAAAGGAAGAAAGCCATCGTACAAATATCTCAAAGTGTGGGGGTGTTTGGTGAAGTTTTAGGTGTCTCTTCCTAAACAAGTTACTACTGGACCTAAAACAGTCGATTGTATCTTTATTGGGTATGCACTTGAACAGCGGCCTTATCATTTCGATCCATGGGTCGGTGATGCCGGATATGACCGTGGGGACTGACGATTGAGTCAAGGAATGTCATATTCTTTGAAAGTGTTTATCCTCAGAAAGACAATGATAAAAGTGAAGTCGGTTCTAGCAATATAGCCGATGGTGAAGCTTGAGTTCTAAACCTTTGGAGGAAGAACCGATGTCGCATAGCGATCGGGTGCGATCGAAGGGTCGGAACCGAGGCGTGGCGATGAGAGTCGAGCGCTAAAGTTTTGGTCCCGACTATATTGCATTCATGTTGGACAAAGAACCAACTTGATCAAAGTAGCCTCGCTCGGTCGACGGGTTGCTCTGGCGAGAGGTCATTGAAAGTGAGATTGATTCCATTCGCAAAACCACACTTGGGTCTTTGGTTGATTTGCGAGAAGGTTGTAAGCCATAGGATGAAAGTGGATCCTTAAAAAAAGTACAAGGCGGATGGATCAATTGAAAAGTATAAGGCCCGTTTGGTTGTCGAAGGTTTAAACAAAGAGAGGTGCGATTTCTTGATACCTATTCACACGTGATTTGGATTACGTCTATTGGGTGCTTCTCGCAATTCTTTGCTGCGCAATCTTGAGATTCATCAAATGGACGTTAAAATTGTGTTTTTGAATGGTGACCTCGAGGATGATATATATATAGAAACAGCAGAAGGGTTTGTAGTACATGGTCAAGAGGGCAAGGTATGCAAACTCGTGAAGTCTTTATATGGTTTGAAACAAGCGTTGTTGCATTGGCACTTGAAATTTGACAATGTAATGTTGGCAAATGGTTTCAAGATCAACGAGTGTGACAAATGTGTCTACGTTAAGAACACTGATAATGGTTATGTTATAGTGTGTCTTTATGTAGATGACATGTTGATCATGGGTAGCAATACTCAAGTCATTAATGACACAAAACGCATGTTAAATAGAACATGAAGGACATGGGATTAGCTGATGTGATTCTTGGTATCAAGATTCTAAGAAGATCAGATGGAATTGTCTTGACATAATCTGACTACGTCTAGAAAGTGCTTAAGAAATTCAACGCTTTGATGGTTTGCCCGCTAAGACCCCATTGAGCTCGATGTTCACTTGAGTAAGAACGAGGGTGAACTTTGTTGGGAAAGAAGACTATGCTAAGGTCATCGGTGTTTGATGTATCTTACAAATTGCACCTACCCGACATAGCTTGTGCCGTGAACAAATTGAGTCGTTACACGAGCAATCCAAGCAAGGAGCATTGGAAAGCTCTAGTGAGAGTTTTGAGGTACCTGAAGTATACTCAAAATCATGGGCTGCATTTTACGAGATATCCCCCAGTACTTGAAGGGTATTGTGATGCCAATTGGATATCGGACACGAAAGATTCACTTTCTACAAGTGGGTACGTGTTCACGATTGGGGGAGATGTTGTTTCTTGGAGATCCACGAAACAGACGTGTATAGCCCGATCCACCAAGGAATTAGAATTCATTGCTTTGGATAAAGTTGGTGAGGAAGCCGGTGGCTTCGTAATTTTTAGAAGATATTCCATGTTGGTCTAAACACGTGCTTGGTCTAAACTGTTCCAATCGGTGATGATTCACCGTGATAGCCAAGCGGCTATTGAAAGGACGAAAAGTGGTTTGTATAATGGTAAGTCTCGACATATCGTCGGCGACATAATACCGTGAGGCATTTGATCTCAGTGGGGTTATCTCGATTGACTATGTCAAGTCGATAGATAATCTGGCGAGATCCGTTAACCAAGGGTTAAACCGGATCAAATGATCAAGTTGCTAGAGGAATGAGATTAAAACCACATCTTAAGAACAATCATAGTGGTAACCCAACCATGATGACCTGGAGATCCCAGAACTTGGTTCAATGGGAAAACTAAGCTATAGGAGTTCGTGTGTAAACACTCAAGTTAGTCTGTTCCCTAGAAAGAAAACGAGTGTCGGAAAACTTGCCTAGTGGTGAGGTTGAGTCGTTGACTCTTAATGATTCCTAAGATACCTCGAGGAGGTTGAGTATGGCAAGATACTAGGTAAAGAATCACCTATGTAAGTGCGAAGTGGGGTCGCTTCAAACAAAACACTTATGAATCCAAAGAGGATGTCCATAGCCAAAATGAAATCAAACATGAGAACGGATGAGGCTGAGGTGTTAAAGTGTTAATATCATTGTCTCAGTGCACATTGTGGGGGAATAGATCAAGGAATCGTGTCCACTAATCCGTCTGTGTACTCGATGGTACTAACTATGGAAGGTTCAAGGCCATAAACCACATGTCCAAATATTTTAACATCTCTTGAGGACTGAGCTGTGTCTGTATACATGCATATGGCTATTTCCACTCATGTGGGGGATTGTTGAAATCAACGCTTATATATATATTTATTATATATGTGGTCAAGTTGCCAGGAAGCTACTTTGACCAAGATTTTGAGTGACGTAACGTTTAATTTTATAAAATTAAACGGCATAGGATCGATCTACGTTTTGAGTAGATGATCGTGGTGTATTCACATTCTCAAATCCGATTTCCGGTGAGTGAGAAATAATGGATCAAAGTTGGTCACTTAAACATGAAGTTATGTGTTTAAAGGAGATAAGCATGAATTAATTAATCCTTATCCCACATTGATTAATGTACATTCATTAATTGTCTATATAAGTGGTTCATTGAACACTTAGTATAATTGTGTGCACAAGTGATGGGCTGGAAAAGCCCACACGCGTGCCGCCGATCCGGTCGGTCCGGCCCGGCCGGCGACTTCGGCCGGCCAGTCCGATCCGGTGCGGTCCGACAGACCGCCCGGACCGGTTCCGTGGTCCGTGGATCGTGGATTTTGGGTTTGTTCGTGGGCTTGTTTCGTGGGCCTGGTTCTGTGGCCCATTGCTCGCGTATTTTGGATCAATGTTTGATCGAGCCCAAAGATAGAGTTGGTTCGAGGCCCAACTCGTGTGGCCCAATCCGTTGGGCTGCTTGTGCTTGAAGAGATGTGCGATCGTCCAATGAACACTGGGCACGCGTTGTCGATTCATCGTAACTATCGGTAATGTCCCACATGATGGCATCATGGAAGCGTGGGTGTAACTCCCACCTTGTCTCCGAAACCGCCACGTAACCCTCTCGCATTCAGGGGACATAACCCGTAACACCCGACATTAATCTTTGGTGTTGACTCCGACATCTCCCCATGAGGGGCGATGCTATAAATAGGACATGTCTCCCAAAGCATAAGCCACCCATCGACAACATACATACCAAAGATACTCTCGCATTCTTAGCTCGTATCCAGCTCTGTCTCGCCTCCGTCCGATTCGCGGAGCTCGTTGGTTCGCGGTGCTGCCACCTACGAGACGATGTCGTTTCATCTTTGGAGCGATACGCGAGCCGAGAGCACTACCGGGCGTATTTCGTCTTGGAAAGAGGCCTCCTCGACTCGACATTAGAATACGGTTTATCGGTTTCTTTTTTTTTTATTGTTTTAAGTCATTGTTAGTTTTGATCATCTCCTACATTTACATTACAAGTTGTGTCGTCCGCAAGTTGTCTGCTTACGTACTCAACTTTCCAACAAGACTTGTAATATGGCATGCATACCTTCTCGATTGATAGATGAGGATTTAACCTGCTCTTGTAGACAAAAGGTTCTTCGTCAAGATAATGATTCTTTTCATGATTTCTGTTAAATAACTTTTGAAAAATTGATTGGAACCTCTGGAAGTCTATTACAGTTTGATAATGGTTTTTACAACAACATAAACAGCAAACAAAATAATAAAAACATATGCTTGTAACAAAATAACATATTTTAATGACTTGAAAGAAAGGATATGCATAAAAAGTTGACAACATATCCACCTCAGAATAACCAAAAAAGACTCTGGTTATAGGAGAGCTAATCTTCATTCTCTAAACAAGTTTAAACTATCAACATAACATATTTCTAAACAGTCCGAACATTCCAAATTCTTAGACAAAATGTTACTTACCATCATCTTATGATGTTTCCATCTTTTGATTCACTTACGTTTCGGATGCAAATTATGTTTTGTTTATCAAGTTCTGAGTCATAAGTGAGATAGCATATCATGGATTTGGTTTATTTGTAAAAGTAAATGGTGGAAACCATATTGAATTAGATGCTACTGCACTAGCTACTTCATGCTAATAATGTACACGAGTAAACTCTGGCATCACTTCACTATTTAAAATTCTTCTCCTATCCTGTGTTTTCTTTTTCTTAGAGGCTAATTGAATGTTTGAAGCGAATGACAATATGTAGACTACCATATTTCTGCAAGGACCCTTGACTTTCCCTTGTATTCTTTGGGATTAACAAACTGCTATATATTGTTATAAATGGAAAATATCATTTGAAAAATATATCTAAACTTTCAGACTTGGATTTAGTGAAAAAAGCCTGGCTGCTTGGTTGCAATAGTTGTTCAAGGTCACCGTGAAATGGGAGCGACCACATAGGTCTTTTGAATGAAGTTTCCTGGAAATTTTTTGTTTTACAAGCGTATGTTTCTTTAACTTTACAGAGAAATTTGGAGAGTGACACTGGATTGCAACTCAACTATCAAACTCTCTTTCTCTCACACACACACTATAAGCTCACCATTTGAAATGGGATCGATGTCATGGATTATTGAAACTTTATGCATCAATAATATTTGACGCAGACTTCATTATGCTTCACAGTAACAAGTTGCGGTGGTCTTAAAAATTTGTAAAACTGATATTTTGATAATAAGTCTACTACGAACGCATAAAATGAAATTTGTTAGTAATTACAAACATTTATATTTAGCCGCACATTGCAGTGAGTGCATGTTTAATAAATTTATTTGATAGCATGCAAATATAATAATAGGCTGAATAGCTCAATAGACAATTGTAACTACATTTATAGAAGATCAAGTATAAATTTTCTACCTAGTAGTAATTAAAAATCAATCTATATTGTTGATATTGACTCATTGAATAGCCATAATTGATTTTTGCGTGAATTAATGCATCTTTATATATTATAATAAAACTTTTTTTATTATAATGCTTCTTTATATTTATAATAATATTTTACGTGATAAATGTTTATTTGTATTATTCTAATAATACTTATTTCAACAACAAGTATAGATCATACAAGATCAATGCTGCAGTTGATTTTTAGTAAGGAAGAGAATTTTCAAAGACGTAATGATCGTGTAACTCGTTAATCTGTTCTAGTTTCTTTATTCTTTCTTTCTTCCCCTTCCCCATTTTCCTAAATCCAAACAAACCAAAAATGATGATGCCTACGTCAAATAATTATATCACCAATTTCAGCATTGATATATTCCATTGCACAGTGGAGCATGTGACTGTTGCAGAGAAACAAATTGAGTACTTCATTAGATTCTTGGATGCTTATCTAATAATGACTTGTCGTATTTAAATGTTACAGTTAAATTAAAACCGATTTACATAGTCCATACATTGTTAAAGCACGAAATTTTGTGCTTTAAAATTGAACAGACTTAAAAGTACATTCAAACCTATCCATTATGTTCATCGACTAGAGCTCAAACAAATTTTAGCCAAAAATATTTTAAAAAGTATGGGAAACCTTGATTTAATTTCTAGATATATAGCTTATGGCATGAGCATTTGATCATATGTAATCAATAATAGATACATATTTTAACACAATTAAAAAGAAAGGACATAAAATAGAAACCCCCTAACAAAAGAAGGGTCCCCTCTATGACAATATTTATTACAAAGCTAAAATCTTGCAAAGGCTGCCATGTTTGGGCTGACAGGCTTTAGTGTTTCCTTCATCAGCTTCAAGATTGCACTCAAAAGGAAACTTCTCCATTACCATTCTAATTCATTACTGTCAGATTAAGTAAAGAAAGAAGAAACTTTCTCTAATTCCACCTTCAATGCTCATCAGTCAATTAATTTTTTTTCTTTTGATCAAATTATTCTAAGAGAAATAACAATGTGATTGTATGTGTGTGGTATGATTGTATGCGGGACAAAAAGGTATACTTAATCCGAACTAATATTTTTTTTTCTTGTTGTTAATAGGAAGTTGGGCGTATATTCGGGTAAGGTGTGTTATGCCCATTTTAAGATATATACCTGATAGGATATGGCCCAACCGCCGACCCAAGCATCGTGTCCAATCAAGTAAAGCGGCGTCAAGCTCGGCTGGACAAGTTCGCCCAAGAAGACCCCTAAAACCGGTGGGAGCGCAAGGCTCGGCCATATCTAAAGAATCCTAATTAGAAGGGATAGGATTAAGATCCTATCAAGATCTCGAATCCTATTTAGAGAAGACCTCGGATTTAAGATCTAGGTCTAAATAATTGTGTATAAATAGAGGCTAGATTAGACGAAATAATTCATTCACACTCTTTGTAATCGCTTCTTACACATTCAATACACGAATACTCTCTCTTGCTCCGTGGACGTAGATCTAATTCAAAGATCGAACCACGTAAATCTCTTGTGTTCTTCTCGCATTTATTTCCCTAACGAAATTAAGATCGATCACTGATAAGCCTCATTTTTACCTGATTTATAAGGCCATATTTGTTTCGTTTATAATTGATAAGTGATCTTTGAAATGTCTTTTGATATATTTATGTTTACCTTGAAAGATATTATGCCGTGTGTGTTTCATGTCATTTTAGCACATGTTTTGATGTCAAAAGGTGGATCACGATAAAGAGGAATCAATAGCCCGATCAGCGAGCTCGTGCGAAGAAGAACTATTTGAAAACGACGTTGAATATGATGAAATGGATTTGACAAGGATGGATGTATAAAGTTTACTATGTTAAAGAGCATCTCGATAGGAGTCCGTGAGGCGCAAACGGATCGTAATTCGAGTCCGGACGAGAGAAGCGGAGCAAACAGCGAAGTCGCGCTGCAGGAATTACGCCTCGCGACCCGTGCTCGCGACCTTTGGTTGCGATGCGGGTCGCGAGGAAGGCCGAATTTGCAGCATCTTTTTGAAGCACTTGCGAACCTCCTTCGCGGAAGAGGGTCAATATCGCGCATTGCTAGGCGTGAGGGCTGCCAAAATACTTATTTAATCAACATTACAAGAGGCGGCGCAAGAGGGGAGATTAGGAGATTAGAATTTTGGACGAGAGCTTCTCAACTTGGAACAGAACACCCTTTTTCTTCTTAATTTCTTTTGCACTTTGGATTTTTTCCAGATTAGTTTTCTAGATTAGTTTTCTCAATTCAGTTTTCAAGATTTTCCTTTCGATTCCAGTAATTTAATTCCAGTTCATAGCTCAGTTTTATTTTCGAGAATTCAGATTTCCTTCCGGATTCAAGTCGCTACAATTGTTCTTCGTGGATTCCTACGGTTTTATTTATTTAATTTTGTTTATGTTATTTTATTTATTTATTGTTTTAGTAATTTAATTATCGTAGCTAAATTTCAGATTGATCACGGGGTTTGTATGTCCGACTAGATTCAGATAATTTATCTGTTGATCTTTGTTTGCCGTCCATTCATGATTTATAAATCTTGGCTTTAATTTTCATGTGTTGGTATCGATCAATATCTATGCATGCTAGTTATGTGATTAATGTCTCATGGAATTAATTGCATAATCGATATCTGAGTTTATAATCGGTTTTGCCTTGAGACCGACTTCGAGATAGGTGGTGTAGGGAGGTTATATCTTTGTGTGCTTTTGGTAATTAGCTTACTTCTCTTGAGACCCGACGGAGATAGAGTTTAGGCTAACCCACTACTATAGGTTGTCCGACGGAAACTATAGTTACATTAGTGATCCTTCATACGAATGTGGATTAAATTGGTAAATGATTAATAGGTTAATTGTGTGAATACGGTTAGGTTAAGTACATCCACTGTGGTGGCTCTTTCATATCTGGTTTATTCCTTATTTATTTTCTGAGTCTATTTTTATAATATCCTCTCTTGATTTTGTTGCCTGGATAATAATCAAGATTCTGTGTTAATTACTTGTGTTCTCGAGTCATGATCCACGTGGATCGATATATATACTTGTTGTTTTACTATCAATTTATTTTGGTAGAAATATAGCGATCAAATTTTGGCGCCGTTGCCGGGGACTGTTTAGATTGCATAGTGATAATTTTCTGGATTGTAGTTATTAATTCAGGCGTTTAAAAAAAATAAAATAATAATAATAATAATAAAAGAAAATAAAAAAAAAATTATTTATTTATGTGTTGCTTCTCAGATCTGACTTGGTTTTATCTCTATGCGGTGCATGATTACAAGATCTCAAAGGAGAGAAATTATTCCTTTGGATCTTGAGATTGAAAGATCCCATAAGAGAGGCGAGAGCGAGCGAGCGATGACGGATAGACAGCCCAAAGGCACGATCGGATGGCGAAATGGAGGAGATGTTAGCGACAATGCAGCGCCAACCGGCGTTGAATAATCGAATGGGCGAGATGGGTGGTCGAGCACGCCTTACCGCCGACCACGTATACGGACCCACCTACGGATCGGTTCAAGGTGGAGGATGGGGCCGAACGTCAATGCGAATAACTTTGAGTTAAAACCGCCCTCATCGGCATGATCTGGCGGAGGCGATTTGGGGGGTTTCGAAAACCCCAATGCTCACTTGGAAGCGTTCTTGGATATCGTGATACTATCAAGCGAGCAGTGCCGGTGATGCCATCCGGATGCGGATGTTCGGATTTTCCGAGGAGTCAAGCGAAAGACGGTTCAAGAGCTTGGACGGATCGAGGATTATCACGTGGGAGCAGACTGTGAGAAATTTTATCTAAATACTTCCCACCGCGAGCTCGGAAGATCATTGCGAGATCTCCCATTTTCACAATTGGGAGATGAGTCGTTATTGAGCTTGGGAGCGATTGAAACTTGCTCGAAAGTGTCCACGGCATGGGTTTTCACCCGAGCGCAAGTAACGCAATTTTATAGTGGACTCGGTACTAACACCAAGCATTGTAGATCGTCGGTAGGAGGATGCCCGTCAATCGTGGAATAGACGAAGCGTTGAGAATTATTGAGAGATGGCATCCAATAGCTATCAATGGCCGATGGAGAGCAAACGATCGGAAGAGTGGGCTGTTGTAGAGTTGGATGACAAGTATGATGAGTTGTTAGAAGTTCACAACTCTGCGGAAGAGTCTGTCGAGAGGAAAGGCGGATGACGTGCGCATGGCGCGAGATATCGAGGAGGTTCAATTTTGAACCAAAGGAGTAATGGCCGGGGAATCGAGTGGGAATCCGCCTATCATCCCAACAATAGGAATCATCCAATTTTTCCTATGCTAACGCTGAATGCTCGACAATTACCACCGGTTTCTTTGTTAATAATGGAATGATTGTGGAGCCCAAGCGAGCATTGAGGATATGATGCAACAATTGTTGGCGAGCAATCGCCAGATAGCAACGAGTCACCAACAAATGGTGACTCGGTGAATATTCGGATCCGCAGCTTGGGAATAGGATGAGCGCCTGGAGAGCACGGTCAACGCCATCAACAATACGGTGATAGCCCTTGGAAAACAAGTAAAGATGTTGGAGAACCAAGTGGGGCGGATGGCCATGAGAGCTTGAGCGCACAGTGCAAGGGCAATTCCCAAGCAACACCGAATGAATCCTAAGAATCATATACCTCGAATCGGTGCAATGCTATTCATACGAAGTGGAAGAGCTACATAAATTATCACGAGTGCGAAAGGAAGAAGAGGATCATACGCATGAGGAGAAGAAATCACGCCTCGCAACACGGCGAGAGAGCGAGTCACGGGCTAATGTCGCGAGCCCAAGACGCGAGGGAAGCCTTGCGAGAAGAATGATTTCCTCGCGACCCGCATCGCGACCAAGGATCGCGAGGTCCCGACGCGAAGCAGACAGAGCACCTCGCGACAAGCCTTCGCGAGGAATCATCGCGACAAAAGGTCGCGAAGTGCGCCAATGGCGATTCGCGAGCCAAGATAGAGAGCCTCGCGGCATGATTAGAGAGGATTCGCGAGAGAGTAGCGCATGATCGGCCGATGTTTCCAAAGCCTACACCCGTTCCTGGCGTTTTAGGAAAACGAAATATGATGAGAATCGCTCGCTTCAAAGAGATCTTCCGTAGTGAACATTAATCTTCCTCTTTTGATGCGCTTGAATATGCCCGGATCGTCAAATTTCTCAAGGATGCGTTGGCGAATAAGAAAAGTTGGGAAATTTGACAAGATCAACCTCTCAAGAATGCGATGCTATCTTGCGGAGAAAGTTGCGGTTGAAGCAAAAGGACCCGGGTTTCACTTTGGGTGCGAGATCGCGAGAACACCTTCCCAATGTTTTATGTGATGCGGGGCGAGCATAAATCGATGCCATTAAATGTGTTCAATCGCTTAGAATTGGGCAAATTGAAGAAGACCTCCATTTCGTTAATGATGGTGACGATGTGTCGCATATCTAAGGGCATAGTTGAAGATGTGTTGGTAAGGATTAGGGTTTTGTCTTTCCTGCCGATTTTGTTATTTTAGACATTCCGAATTTAAAATCAACCACTAATCTTGGGTCGACCTTTTCTAGCAAATCGGTCGTGCGTTAATTGATGTGCGGGAAGGCGATCGACTTTTCGTGTCAACAATGAGGAGCTGAAAATCTCCATATATGAGACCATCAAGCAACATGATAGTCGGAGCATGAAGAGTGTCATTCGATCACTCTTCTGTTGTCATTAGCCAATCTCGAGCTTGGATGTGAACCGTCCGGTTGACAAGGATGCTAGAAAGAAAGATGGACTCGACATGGAACTCCGAGTGTCTTGATCAAGTTTGGGGAGGCCACTTCCATACTCGGTGGTGGTCTCATGTCGATGAAAATATCGAGGCAAGTATAGATTTGGGAAGAGGTCTGTTGCCAAATCGCTTTGATTGATCGATGTTAGTATGGGTCTAGCTAAAGACATTTAAATTTAGCACTTGTTGGGAGGTGTTTCAACTAAAAGTGTCCTCTTAATTGACTACAATCGCACGAGGTGTTATAGTAGGGTAAGCTAACCTGAGTCGCCTCTCGAGGAAAAACTTAACAGGCGATTGTTCGTGTTGCATGTAAAGCAATTAAAACCCAAACACTCTAATCTCAAAAGGGTTGAACAAGCAAGAATTGAAATACGAGAAAATAAACGACATCCTAAGCTGGGGTTGTCAATCCCTAGTTGAATTATGAAAACGATAAATAAAAGCGATAAATAAAAGCATATGCAATTCTATTGTTCATAGGGTTTGTCAATCCCTAATCTAAATCTAATTGCAAATAAGCGAAAGCGAAATCATTACGCAATATAAGTCAACGGAATACAAAAACCCAATCCATTGTCACTATGAATTGAATTGACAAAAATCACAAAGCGAAAAACCATAAAATTAATCCGAAAGAATCGGTAAATCTCAAAACATAAATTGATAAATAAATCATTCGATCAAAACTAGAACAGAATTAAACTAAGATTTATCTCAGATTGTGTCGCTCAAGAGCTTCTCAAGAATCATGGTGAAGAAGAGAAACCGCTGCCGCGTCCAAAAGAATCGAATCCTTCTAAAACCTAACGCAAATATATATATTAAATGAAACTCGGTAGCCGACTCGATGCGTCGCGGACGCAACAAGTTTCGGAGGACGTCGTGGCGCCGACGGAGATGCAGCGCGGACGCGGCGACGAGATTCTCGAACAGAGAGAAACCTCCCTCGGCCGGACGGAGAGGCATTAGCGCGGCGTCTACCGCTTCCCATACCGGGCTGGTTCGCGTCTGTTGGAGATGAAGCGGGCGGGGGCGCGAGGTGCGGCCGTGTATGGCCGCCGTGGCAGCGTTGTGAAGACCGCTGTGGCAGCGGCGCCGCCGGACGCGTTGTGAGACCGCGGCCGTGGCTGCGGCGCGGCGTGGCCGCGTTATGAAAAATGGGTGCGGGGGCGTGAGGTGCGGCCGTGGCGCGCGTGGCCGGCCGCAGCGAGTGGCCGTGGCCGCGTTGTGAAGACCGCGGCCGTGGCTGCGGCGAGGCCATGGCCGCGTTATGAAGAATGGGGATCACCCAGCGCCGGTTGTGCTGAAGCAAACGTGTGTTTGGGCTGTGGAGCGCACGCCGAGGCGTTCCCAGTGCCGGACGCGCTCGCGCATGCACGTGCGCGACTTCGTTGTTTCACTCCGTTCTCTCTCGTCCGAACTCCGAATTGAGATCCGATTGCGCCTACGGACTCCTGTCGAGATGATCTTCATTATAATTGATCCTTGGCATATTCATTTCATCCTATTTAATTCCGAGTTTCTGCAAAACATCGAAACACACGAAGTGAGTCCGAATCGATAAATATAAATCAAACCAACGGCATAAATAGGACAACCCACTAAAATTGACATGTAAAACAATACCAAGAATCATCACAAAATCATACTAAACAACTCTCCCACACTTATCCATTTGCTTGTCCTCAAGCAAAGTCTATACTAATAAGGTTCGAAAGATAACTCATGCAACATCACTCTTATTCTAATCAATCAAATCTCTTTTGCAATTCCCTCAAACATGATGAATATATAATAAAAGTTAATGTGAAACAAATCTAAGATTGTGAAAATATCAAACGAACAGGTAAGTTATTTATGCTCAGACCCAACTCTCCGCTAGAGGTGAATTAACTAAAATGGTTACCTTTAGCAACAAGTTTCTTTTGAGAACACAAAGAAAGTATAAACAAATTTTGGAACAATATTCGAAAGGTGAAGTCTCGATAAACTTGATTCTCCTATCGTGGTTTCCCATGCCCATTTCTCAATTTACGATAAAGAGGGGCAGAATCCCATCCTCCATTTATACACTCTCAACAATAAACATAGAAAGTCTTAATGATTTTGGGACAATGTTCGAAGGTGAATTCTCGATGAACTCGAGTCTCTATCGTGGTTTCCTATGCCCATTTCTCAATTTACGAGAAAGAGGCGAAATCTCATCCTCCATTTCAACAATCTCACATCAAAACATAGATTTTTATTTATGAAACAAGTATATAGGTAACCACATCGTTAACACTACCCCAACATTAGCCGAAAAATCACGTCAATAACCACCGATTTAAAATCAATCACACAATCTCGTCAATTCACATTGCACTTTAATCACATGACATCAAGATAAATGAGAAATACATCAAGGTCCGATCAATACCACGTAGTTCAACAGACAAATCAAAATCCTAACTTATTCGCATAAACACAAACTTAAGTCCCAACAATCAAAATAAGCATATGGGCACAACATAAAGCATGCAAAATATATATGCCACACCATTAAACCAAAAATACTCTCTCCCACATTTAATTCGAAACCTTGTCCCCTGCTCAAAACATAAATAACATAAAAATAGCCGATGGAGGAGGAGGCTTCCCGATAAAATATGGCGGTGGTAGGGTTGGAATATGGCGTGTGCGCGTAACCGTAATATCAAGGCTTCACCTCACCGCCGACGTAAGTCCCAATTTGAGCAACACTAACATAGAGACAACAGATAGATCAAAGAAGAACAGAAAACAAACAAAAGAAAGAAGGAAAAGAACAGAAAAATCCGTGGGTAAACTCCCACGTAGTACTCAATTTAACGTCGTGAGCGCCGACGTGTTCCGATAAACAACGGACTATCCATAGTCCTTCACCGCAGAATACCATCTCGCCAAAGTATCGATGAACCATATAAGAACAGGAGGACGATAAAGAAAACAAGTAATGCACAATTTAAGCTCAAGTCGAACATCCTATTCTCCAAAATAAAATAAATAATTTCAATTCCCAAAGTACAAGTATTTTGGTGAATTAGATGTTGACAAATAATTGATGTTACCTCAACCTTTGTCTTCGATTTGTCCTCCCTCGGATCCGTGATCTCAATTGTTGAGGCGGTCAATCACTTCCGAGCGGGTTTTGCATTCGAGTATCCTCAAGCGCCCACTCTTTCTCCGTCCTCTTCATCCTCCTCCAAGCGCTGAGATTGTTCTTTCACCTCCAGTGGGCGTTGGCATTCTGCTCACTTCATTTACCCACTCTTCCTCGCTTTCCACCTCCTCTAGTTGCAGAACTCATTAGGAGTCTCTTCCACCCATTCTCAATAATAGGTCACTTTCAGAACAAAGGATCACCGACCGACCGGATTGGTTTGAAAGTTCCCTCATTGCAAGTTGCCGCTGATACTCAACATACTTAGCAAGAATCATCCCATTTGTTCCTCTAAACGCCAAGAGTTGCGTCTCTATCATCCAATGACGAACTCGATGGTCGATGGTCGCCGAGCCTCATAGGGTGAGCTCGAGCTCCCTATGCATCTTGTTGAAGCAACTCGCTCTAGCTTCTCGGACATCATTTCTAATTTTGCTTGCAAGCGCTTTGATTTTTATGTTGTCGATCCCAATCGCTGATGGCGAGTCCGAATCACTGCCCATATCATCCAAAGGATACCTCCGAGGTGGTGGTGAAAAATATTCTGTGCGGTGGTACCACCGTTGTCTTTGTGGAGGTGGGGTCACGTGGATCACACCATCCATAATCATGTTGTGGGTTCCAATATTCCGAATTAGTCGTTGTGGAGGTCACGTGAATATGAGTCTTGAGGTGGAGGTGGTTGTTGTGGGTACTACATCGAGGTGGAGGATGTGGTTGCTCCCGTGAGGCATTGGAGGCTTGATCCTCATAGTGTGGTGGAGGTGGTTGATCCCAGTATGGATTGTAGGCTGGTTGCTCCTGGCCTGACGGATATCCCTCATAATAGCCGAATTGGGCTCCTTCTTCGCAAGAAGAATTTGCCCAATACGACGAACTTTCCTCCCCCCGGCCTGTCTGACCATACTCGTACTATTGGTAACCCTGCATTAACAGACACCAACAACAAAAACAAAATTACACGCACCAGGGGGAGAAAATAACCAAACCGAAAGAAAAGAAACACAGAAAACAAACAACACAAACAATATGCCTAAAGTTTTCCCCGGCAACGGCGCCAAAATTTGTTTCAACTAAAAGTGTCCTCTTAATTGACTCGCAATCGTACGAGGTGTTATAGTAGGGTAAGCTAACCCTAGTCGTCTCTCAAGGAAAACTTAACAGGGCGATTGTTCGTGTTGCGTACAGAAAGCAATTAAAACCTAAACACTCTAATCTCAAAAAGGGTTGAACAAGCAAGAATTGAAATACGAGAAAATAAACAGCATCCTAAGCTAGGGGTTGTCAATCCCTAGTTGAATTATGAAAACGATAAATAAAAGCAGTAAATAAAAGCATATGCAATTCTATTGTTCATAGGGTTTGTCAATCCCTAATCTAAATCTAATTGCAAATAAACGAAAGCAGGAAATCATTACGCAATATAAATCAACGGAATACGAAAACCCAATCCATTGTCACTATGAATTGAATTGACAAAAATCACAAAGCGAAAAACCATAAAATTAATCCGAAAGAACTGGTAAATCTCAAAACATAAATTGATAAATAAATCATTCGATCAAAACTAGAACAGGAATTAAACTAAGATTTATCTGTATTGTGTCGCCTGAAGAGCTTCCTGAAGAATCATGGTGAAGAAGAGAAACCGCGGCTGCGCGTCCGAAAAATAATCAGAACCCCCTTCTAAAAACCTAACGCAAATATATATATTAAATGAAACTCAGCGCCGGACTCGATGCGTCGCCGGACGCAACAAGTTTCTGGAGGACGTCGTAGCGCCGGACGGAGATGCAGCGCCGGACGCGGCGATGAGATTCTGGAACAGGAGAGCCTCCTCAGCGCCGGACGCGGATGAAGCGCCGGACGGAGAGGCATTGGCGCGGCGTGCGCTGGCTTCCCAGCGCTGGACGGTTGCATGCGAGCTGGAGATGAAGCGGGCGCTGGGGCGTGGCGCGCGCGTCGCGCGCGCGCGCGTGGCGCGTTATGAAGAATGGGTGCTGGGGGCGTGAGGTGCGGCCGCGGCGCGCGGCGCGGCCGCGGCCGCGTTGTGAACAGACCGCGTGGGACGTTGTGAAGACCGCGTCGTGGCTGCGGTGCGGCGTGGCGGCGTTATGAAGAATGGGTGCGGGGAGGGCGTGAGGTGCGGCGTGGTCGGCGCGTGGCGTGGCAGCGTTGTGAAGACCGCGCCGGACGCGAGAAGACCGCGGCCGTGGCTGCGGCGAGGCCGTGGCGCGTTATGAAGAATGGGATCACCCAGCGCGGTTGTGCTGAAGCAAACGTGCGTTTGGGCTGTGGAGCGCACGCCGAGGCGTTCCTGCCGCGCGCTCGCGCTCGCGCGCTGCGCGACTTCGTTATTTCGCTCCGCTTCTCTCGTCCGAACTCCGAATTGAGGTCCGATTGCGCCACGGACTCACGCCGAGATGATCTTCATTATAATTGATCCTTGGCATATTCATTTCATCCTATTTAATTCCGATTTTCTGCAAAACATCGAAACACACGAAGTGAGTCCGAATCGATAAATATAAATCAAACCAACGGCATAAATAGGACAACCCACTAAAATTGACATGTAAAACAATACCAAGAATCATCACAAAATCATACTAAACAGGAGGTAACCCAATGTTTTCTTTTGTTTTGTTTTGTTTTGTTTTCGTTTTTGTTTTGTTTTCTTTCTGCTTGTTTCTGTTTTGTTTTTCGTGTTTGGGTTTGGTGTCTGTTTTGTGGGTTGAGTTGAATGACGAGCAGCCGATGATGAGAATTGTTTTTATTAGAAAATCTATTGCAATTGATTTTGTGAGACGAAGCATGTTATGATTGTTGTGAGTATTGAGCCTTTGAGAACTTGATCACACTTTTGAAACCTGCGAGACTTTGAGCTGATCGCCATATCTTTTCGCCTTGTTTCTTTCGTGTGAATAGTTTGAAATAGCATGTGTTTCTCTAGAACTTGCTCGGTTCTTTTCGAGGTTGCATTGATGTGCTTAAGAATTCATGAGATGATATTAGCATTCTTTTCTTAACATATACACTATCCAAACACTAACCCGTATCTTATTATCCTTTGATGAGCCCGCTTGAGCCTACCTAATTTTTTTCATATAGCCGTGGGTCAAGTTATGTAGTTAGTGAAATTTTTGGTTGCTTGAAATCGAGAGTTGAGAAAAGAAATGAAAGAGAATAAATGTTGAGAAAGTGATTATCAAAAATAGTTGCTTACCCATATAAGTTCAAAGAAAAAAATAAAAAATTGATTGACACACGTGTGAAAAGAACATAAATGGGTAAGTAGCTAGTGCTTTGAGATGAGTATATCACTTATATGATAAGTGTGAGGTTCTTAATAGAAAATGACTTTTTGTGTAGAGATTTGAAATGAATTGTGAAAGTTTGGGAATTGTGTCTTATGATACTTATGGTGTTTGTCATTATGGGATTATGAGTCACTTAACCTAAATATATCCTACCTTACCAAAGAGCCTACATTATAACCTGTTATAAGACCTTTTGATCTTAGTTCTTGAGCACATATTCGAGCAATGGAGAATTAGACGATTTGCAAGCTTATGGTAGATTCCATGTATTTTGAACTTTGAGAGCATACACATCCTCTTTGATACACTTGAGTGTTTGAGATTTCTTATATATACATCCATGTTGTGAGGATTCAAGTTTGAGAAGGCTTGTGCTTATAATGATTGTGATATGTGAGTTTAACGAAAGATGTTGTGATTTGATTCATTTGATTGAATCTTTTGTTGCTCATTGCTCGAGGCTTATTGCTTTTGTCATCTCGACTCTTTGCCTATCGCTGGTCGCCTCTCGTGTTCTAATTTGTTTGAGGACAAACAAAGGGTAAGTTTGGGGAGTTGATGTTCTCATTTTTACCCGATTTATAAGGCCATATTTGTTTCGCTTATAATTGATAAGTGATCTTTTGAGTGTCTTTTGATATATTTATGTTTACCTTGAAAGATATTATGCCGTGTGTGTTTCATGTCATTTTAGCACAGGTTTTGATGTCAAAAGGTGGATCACATAAAGAGGAATCAATAGCCCGATCATGAGCTCGTGCGGCAAGAACTATTTGAAACGACGTTGAATATGATGAAATGGATTTGACAAGGATGGATGTATAAAGTTTACTATGTTAAAGAGCATCTCGATAGGAGTCCGTAGGTGCAAACGGATCGCACCGGAGTCCGGACGAAAGAGAACGGAGCAAAACGACGAAGTCGCAGCACAGGAATTACGCCTCGCGACCCGTGCTCGCGACCTTTGGTCGCGATGCC
The DNA here is from genome assembly GCA_036937905.1 of Salvia rosmarinus. Lineage (NCBI taxonomy): Eukaryota > Viridiplantae > Streptophyta > Magnoliopsida > Lamiales > Lamiaceae > Salvia > Salvia rosmarinus. The sequence continues at coordinate 236,616 of JAODLM010000201.1, forward strand.
GGTCGCGAGGAAGGCCGAATTTGCAGCATCTTTTTGAAGCACTCGCGAACCTCCTTCGCGAAGAGGGTCAATATCGCTGCATTGCTAGGCGTGAGGGCTGCCAAAATACTTATTTAATCAACATTACAAGAGGCGCGCAAGAGGGAGATTAGGAGATTAGAATTTTGGACCAGAGCTTCTCAACTTGGAATGTAACACCCTTTTTCTTCTTAATTTCTTTTGCACTTGGATTTTTTCCATTAGTTTTCTAGATTAGTTTTCTCAATTCAGTTTTCAAGATTTTCCTTTCGATTCCAAGAATTTAATTCCAGCTCATAGCTCGCTTTATTTTCGAGAATTGCATTTCCTTCCTGATTCAAGTCGCTACAATTGTTCTTCGTGGATTCCTAAGGTTTTATTTATTTAATTCTGCTTATGTTATTTTTATTTATTTATTGTTTTAGTAATTTAATTATGCGTAGCTAAATTTCAGATTGATCCTGGGTTTGTATGTCCGACTAGATTCAGATAATTTATCTGCTGATATCGCTTTTGTCAGTCCTTCATGATTTATAAATTCGCTTTAATTTTCATGTGTTGGTATCCGATCAATATCTATGCATGCTAGTTATGTGATTAATGTCTCAGGAATTAATTGCATAATCGATATCCGAGTTTATAATACGCTTTTTGCCTTGAGACCCACTTCGAGATAGCGAAATGAGGAGGTTATATCTTTGTGTGCTTTTCGTAATTAGCTTACTTTCTCGAGACCCGACGGAGATAGAGTTTAGGCTAACCCACTACTATAGGTTGTCCCGACGAAACTATAGTTACATTAGTGATCCTTCATCCGAATGTGGATTAAATTGGTAAATGTTAATAGGTTAATTGTGTGAATCGTTAGTTAAGTACATCCCTTGTGGTCGCTTTTCATATCCGGTTTATTCCTTATTTATTTTCCGAGTCTATTTTATAATATCCTCTCTTGATTTTGTTGCCCGGATAATAATCAAGATTCGTGTTAATTACTTGTCGTGTTCTCGAGTCGCAGCCCTCGTGGATACGATATATATACTTGTCGCTTTACTATCAATTTATTTTGGTAGAAATATAGCTATCAATCATTGGCGCCTGTCTGTGGAATCGAAATTTGTGTTTTCGATCAACCACCGCTTATTGTGGAAATAATCATGACCGGTGCACACCGTAAGTCATGCATCTAGACCGCCGCCGCAACAACAACGCCGACGGCGAGAGGGAACGCCGAGCTCACTGGGAAGAGCCCGATCGAGAAGAAACCCCAAGGATATGTCCAAAGTCTCGACGAGCACGGACACCCCGCCTCGCAGAGGCAGGATACCATAGCGAAAGAAATCGCAGCAACAATCCGGGGAACCTCCGGCCCGCAAGTAAACCTCGACGACGCCGCTGGGTTTTCGAGAAAAATAAGCGAGAGCTTTCTCCAGACCTCGTGAAGCATGGTCGCCACGCCCCGAAGACAACGACAAGCCTCGCTCTAGGTACGAGGCATCACAACGAGAGGTCGGGGCCCAAACCGACCGCACAAGGAACGAGCGACGCGGAGAGGATGTCGTGACCGCCACGAAGCCGCCCCGATCGCCGTAACGAGTCCGATCGGCGAACTCCGCCCGCCTTCCAAGGAACGAGCGGCGATGAAAGGCATCATGGCCGCCGTGAGGTCGGTCTCGAGTCACCAAACGAAGTTCGATCGTTTAACTCCGTCCCAATCCGGAGGACGGCTTGATGGAGTACGGAAAATAGTCACCCTGCTTCAAACAGATACTCAACACTTCGCCCCGGATAAATACCGGTACCTAGCATCGCCTTCTATGACGGATCGAGGGACCCACGTAACTTTCTCGCGCAGCCCAATACAACATGATCAACCAACGCCTCAAAGACAGCTTCATATGTGCAAACTCTTCCCGAGTTACTCGTCGACAACGCCCGCCGTGGTTCGACAGCCTACCTACGGAAGCATCGGCTCTATCGCGATTCGATGGCGCCTTCCATCAAGATTCTTCCGTATATGAGTCAAAACGCCATCGCACACCTCCTCACCATAAGGTAAAGCCGTAACGAGTCCATCGCCGACTTCATGACGAGGTTTAACAAGGAGTGTTTGAAGGTCAAGACGTGAACGACTGCTAGTCATCTCGCCTTCCAAAACGGCATCTTACCGGGCCTTATACCGAGATCGCTGGCACGAACCCCAGATCGCGACGGAGCTGTGGCGATAGCCAACCGTTCGCCAAAGCGGACGAGGCTGATAAGAAAAGCGCGAAGCGCATAAGGTAGAGCCCTCGGAAAAAGGAAGAGACGAAGGAAGGAGATCGAACCAAGGTCGCGGCGCCTGAAAGATTACATCGCCTATAAGGTCCGTGCTCGGTCCACGCGACACCCTGAGCGACCTCAATACACCCCGCTGACGGGCCGAGGGTAGAAATCTCGCGACTCCATATGAACCTGCTCGAGAAGCCTCGACCGATGACAGAGGAAAGAGGCGCCGAACCGTGGATAAGTATTGCTCATTCCATGGAGACTATGGGCACGACATCAAGAGTGCAAAGAACTCATGGGAGAGATAGAGATGTTGGTTCGTGATGGACCCACAAGAAGTACTAAATACAGTGGTCGCCAAGCCAACCGTAGAGAAGAGAAGAGAAAGCAAGAGGGGAAATTGCGCCCACAAAAAAGCGAAACACGACATCGATGAGGAAGGAGACGACGAGTCCCAATATGAAGAGGTGATCTCCACTATTACGGGCCTCACAGGAGTCACGAAGTCCTCCTCAAGGCCAAGCCCGAAGTCCTAAAACCGGCAGCCTAACAACAAGAGGTTCGAAAAGGACGGGCGATCACCTTCTCCGGGCGACTCATACGCATAAATAGTACCCCACCAGACGCTACCGTGATCCATGCAATGGTCGCGAATAAGTTGGTGAAGCACGGTACATTGATAGCGGCGCGTCGGTAAGCATCATTTTAAGGAATGTTTTGACAAGTTGTGGATAGAAGCTACCGCACAAGTGCCGCCACTCCAAGCTTCGCCCAAGAAGAGACGCCCCGAAGGGATAATAGAGCCACCCGTCACGGTGGGAAGTCACCAACGAGCTCCACCAAGGTGGTGCAATCAGAGGAAGGCCCACCGCCATATAACATCATACTAGGGCGAGATTGGTCGAACGTCAAGGGCGGTATGCTCAACATACCACCGACAATGAAGATACCCACCACAAGGGAACACCGTGATCCGAGGTGATCAAAAGCAAGCCAAGGAATGTATGCAGGTTGCTTTACGAGGTGCGGGGACCTCGGTCCAAAGACCCACAGCATAGCAATTAAAGGAACCCGAGGAGTTGAGTCAAGAAGTACACTCCCGACAACCAAAGCAAGAGGTTGCATTGTACGAAGATGAGCCCTAAAGGTCGCCAAAGTTGGTCTCACCAAGGCACCAAATAAAGAATCAGATCATCCAACTCCTACGAAATTCGAGATGTGTTTGCTTGGTCTCCCCGACATGACCGGAGTCTCACCAAGTATCATCACCACCGCTCAACATCGACCAACATAAAACCGCCTCGACGTAAGCAAAGAATTTTTGCAATTAACGGAACCAAGTCATTCACGACGAGGTGAACCAACAGTTAAAAGCTCGTGATACTGCTCGAGGTCAAATATCCGACCGGATAGCCAACCGGTGATGGTGAAGAAAAGAGGAGGGATGGCGAATGTATCGACTACACCGACCTCAACAAACATTGCCCAAAGGATTGCTATCCCTTCCCAACATTGACAAGAAGGTCGACGCTACTGGTCGGATACGAAGTCTTCGCTTGACTTATACAAAGGGTATCACCAAGTCCCGATGGACGACGAAGACGCGCCAAGACAAATTCTTCATTACCGACTTCGAGTCTTTGCGTATAAAAAGATGTCATTCGCCTCAAGAATGCAGGGCTACCTATCAAATGATGGTGGACAAAATATTTCACCCTACATAGGTCGAATGTGGAGGTATACGAGATCGACATCGCTGCCAAAAGTAAGCGAGGAAGCCGCATGTGTTGCCGACCTGGATCGCCCTCGGCCTTCTCCGAAAATCAACTCAAATCGAACCCCGTGCACGCACGGTCATCCGTCCGAAAGTTCTTAGGGTGCCGGGTTTCACAAGAAGGCTAAAAGCCAACCCGCCCAAGGTCCAAACCATTTTGGAAATGAACATGCCAAAGACCATCCATGACGTACACAAGTCGACAGATCGATAGCCAAGACTGAGCCGCTTTCTTCAAAAGTCATGGATAAGCGCCTACCCTTCTTCAAGATACTCAAAAGGCCCCAAATTCTCATGGGATGATGTACACAAGTCCGCTTTGTTACGCCGTCTTTTATCAATAAAATTTTATTTTTTGTGCATGTTTTATTTATTACTAATGCATAATTAATCTTCACCATTATTCTATACCCCACGGAGGACAAATTCCTCGACGGAGGTCGACACCTGCGTTTCATACGAAGATGAATTTAAACGCTGTAGGGGACCACCCATCCCGATGACCTCGCAAAAAAAAGGAACCATTCCTACATACGAGATCGATTACATTCGCTTATTTCAAGACGGTACTCTATGTAGACGGCAAGGGACCACCCTCCCGATGACCTCGCAAAAACAGAACCATTCCTACATACGAGATCGACACCTTCGCTTATTTCAAGACGGTACTTCTACGTGAGACGAAGTAAGGGACCACCCTCCCGATGACCTCGGCAAAAAAGGAATCATTCCCGACACGAGATCGATTACCTTCGTTTATTTCAAGACGGTACTCTATGTAGACGAAATAAGGGACCACCCTCCCGATGACCTCGGCAAAAACAGAACCATTCCTACATACGAGATCGACACTTCGCTTATTTCAAGACGGTACTCTATGTAGACGAAATAAGGGACCACCCTCCGACGACCTCGGCAAAAAATCATTAATTCAAGACTAACTCTACAAGGACGAGCTACCTTTCTCGAGAACGGATTCCTTCGCTTATTCCAAGACGAAACTCTCTACAAGGATCTAACTCCCTTCATATATTACTTTGTTCAATATAAAGTCAATACGAAGCAAATAAATCTTTATTATTTCAAAATAAGTTATGCAGATTACATATTACGAGGACGGAGGAGACCGGAAAACCGAGCCAATCCCTAGAAAAATCGCGATTCAACAAATCATCTATACTAATCCTACCTCTACCTCGCCCCGATCTACACTATGAGCTCGCCACCGACCGGCCACTCGACGATAAAGCTCGCTAGATCGACCTCGCCACTGATGACGCCCGCCGCCCCTTGAGGATCCACGCGTCAGGGCCATAGCGCTCTCGAGCTATCCATGCCGGATCGCCAAAATTGGAGCATTTATCAGGACCGGAAGTCCCGGCAGAAGAAGAGGCCTCTGCATCCCGTCGGGCAGTTCTTCGAGCCGTGGTTGTCGAGCAACGACGGTCTTGTATATGCCTCCGAGCCTTTTAATTCAGCAGCATCGCCCGTGAATCGCCGTGAGGTCCGACCATATTCACGCCGTACCGCACAACGGGCGCCGCCTCGACAACCTCGCTTCAACTTCCGAGATAGTCATCCCACCATTTCGATGGACGACCTCCTCGTACTCATGCTCCTCGCCTATTAATTTAGCCTTCTCCTCATGGCGACCTCGAACGACTCCTCCAATGCAAAAGACGAGCCCGGAGCTCGTCACGCCTCTCCGGCAGCTCTATGCTTAATATCGACTCCGCACACATGGCCCACTGTCCTTTATATGGAGGAGTTCGACCTCTTTAATTCCAGAGCCCGCGACAAGTCTTCAATTCGATTCAACCAAGGAGAAGATCAAGCATTTCAAAGCAAACCGAATAAAAGATAAGTGTCTTCACATAAACTTGTGATTTTATTAATATGCCTTAGTAAACCAGGTACATTTACATTCAAAAAGTGATCAACTGACCCTCCAAGCTTCGGCTCTGTCCATCTCAGCCGCCCGAGCTCGCAGCCTCGGCCTCTTCCGCCTAACTTTGCTAGTTCGCCGCCTCCTCAGAACCGCCGAGCCTCGCCGCCTGGAACCCCAATGCCGCCTCCCCGACCCCTTTGCAAGATCAGCCATTGAGCGCTTGGTCGGGATCTCGGTCCATGGGGCGGTAGCGCGAATGACTTCATGGTCACAGTAATCAAGATGAAGTCAGTTCCGCAAAGACGGAAGCTCCTTCGTGCCATGGACAAGGACATCGAAATAGGCCCGCCTCAGACATCATCCTCTATTCCTCATACCCATACTGATTTATCCACCGGTAGTCCTCGGTGACTTCTTCGATCAGATCCGAGATGGCGCGCTTATTGAGGACCTCGCCACATCACCGACCATCCCGAGAAGCCCCCAGACAGAATAGCCTCTCCGCAATGCCCAAGCATCTCCCTCGCGAGCTCGCCACCTCGGCCTCCCGACGCCGAGCCTCCAACTCGCCTTCATTAAGGCGATTGCCCTCCGCCGCGGCTTCCGCCGCCTAGCCCTTGCCGCCCATCGCCTCGCCGCCGCCTCGACACCAGATCCGCCGCCTGCTTGACGAGGTCCGGAGCTTTGCCTCGGCCTCGCTAACCTCTTCGACGAGGAGAGTCTTCTCCTCCATTCCCCGAGCATACCAGCCACCTCACAACCGCTAACGGCCCTTTCAAGAAGTCCGCATGAGACCGGACATCGTGGCCATCCCGCAGACATCTTGGCCACCTCGACCGACACAACCTCAACCCCTATACGTAATCCCATCAGTCGAAGAATACATTATTTATATTACTTCACAGGAAAAAGGATAAGTACGCTACCTCGAAAGATAGGGAGCTCACGAGTGCCAACGACGACATTCCGGTCGGCAAAGAATCATGCCTCGTGGATAGCACGCTTTAACCTCTTAAAATGCTTAAGAGGTTGCGACTCAGGGGACTTCGAAGCCTCCTCTCTCGCTTCAGGCATATCCTCGACATCCTTCAAAATCGAGGAGGGGAGCTCGACATCCTTCAAAATAGAGGAGGGGAGCTCGACACCGGCGCTCGACTCCTTCCTCTTCTTCTTCTTATCCCTGATCAAGTTCACTGCAAAAAAATACAAGAAGTCAGGCATACACACACGGATAATCATGCAACAAAAGATGTAGAGAGGCGGAGGGCCTCACCTTCACCGACTCCACCTCGGTGGCAGGATCATAAGGGCTAAGCCCCGCAGCTGCAAGCTCGGCCTCGGTAAAGGCCTCATCCACGAGACCTACTTTGTCCAGTGCCTCCTCCAGGCCACCGTCAATCTCGTCAACCATCACATCAGCGATCTTCTCCGATCGCCATGTAAACTCAGTGATCTCCGAACCGGTAAGAAAAACTTCTTCGCCAGCTTCGAGATCTTCGACTTTATCTTCGCTTTGAATTTACGACGGGGTGATAAATAATACCACCCCGAACCACCCTTCAGTTGCAAAAAACGGAGAACAAGCCCTAATGTGAAAGGAAAATTATGCCGATGGGCATAGACACCTAGCCCACCAGATCCGGAAAGAATTTGGCGTAAGTTGGGCGAGTGATATGCCAACATCCGTTGAAGTTCGACATATACACGAGGATAAGGAACACGAAGACCAGCCCGAGGCTATCTTCGCATGGTGACAAACCCTTCCGGAGGGCACAAGCCTCTTCTCCTGACGGGGGCAACATAAATAATATCGTAAGAAATATAGATTGGGATACAATCTCCTTTACATCGAGATTGTTAAGATAGAAGAAAAGAAGACACTTTACCAAAATCCCGAAGGGAATATAAAACCGCCGCTAATCCGACGGCGCACAGACACAATACGAAGTTCAGAAGATTTACTAGAAGAAGAAGAAGCCATAACTTACTTTTGGTTTATCGAGGATGATGGTGATGAACTCCGAGACAACAATGGCGACGGTTACACGTTTTTTTAGAAGTTTGAAAGTCTGAAATTTTGAAATAGCAAAAGTGATATGAGAAATGGCGATGTCGAAAGATATTCCCCATTATGCGCTTTATCGGAATCCAACCGCCGCCGACTAAATGCGCATTAAATGCGTATCTCGTGTCCCGCACTCAACAATGGCGTAAAATCCGTGTTCGGCCTCGGCTTAACGCCTCGTCAGGTGACGCCAGACAGAAGACCTCGGCTTAACGCCTCGTCAGGTGAAGTCGGTCAGAGGACCTCGGCTTAACGCCTCATCAGGTGACGCCAGACAGAAGACCTCGGCTTAACGCCTCGTCAGGTGAAGTCGGTTAGAGGACCTCGGCTTAACGCCTCGTCAGGTGACACCAGACAGAAGACCTCGGCTTAACGCCTCGTCAGGTGAAGTCGGTCGAGGACCTCGCTTAACGCCGTCGGTGACGCCAGATAGAAGACCTCGCTTAACGCCCGCCGGTGAAGTCGGTTAGGGACCTCGGCTTAACGCCGTCGTGAAGTCGGTCAGAGGACCTCGGCTTAACGCCTCGTCAGGTGACGCCAGATAGAAAACCTCGGCTTAACGCCTCGTCAGGCGAAGTCGGTTAGAGGACCTCGCTTAACGCCGTCGGTGACGCTAGATGAAGACCTCGAACGCCCGCCGTCGGTGAAACGACGAAAACCTCGACTTAACACCTCGGCAAGAGATAGTAACAATACAAGACAACCTCGGCAGATGCCTCGCAAGCGTGGCGTATGACTTCAAAACATCGACACATACCAAGTCGATCGTTCGCGCCGCCTACCGGCATAAACAACCCAAAAACCAATACGACCTCGCTGTCTTTTTTTTTGGGGGTTGTGATAGGATATGGCCCAACTGCCAGGCCCAAGCATCAGGCCCAATACAAGTAAAACTGACGTCAAGCTCGGCCTGGACAAGTTCGGCCCAAGAAGACCCCTAAAACCAGTGGGAACGCAGAAGGCTCGGCCATATCTAAAAGAATCCTAATTCAAGAAGGGATATGATTAAGATCCTATCCAAGATCTCGAATCCTATTTAGAGAAGACCTCGGATTTAAGATCTAGGTCTAAATAATTGTGTATAAATAGAGGCTAGATTAGACGAAATAATTCATTCACACTCTTTGTAATCGCTTCTTACACATTCAATACACGAATACTCTCTCTTGCTCCGTGGACGTAGATCTAATTCAAAGATCGAACCACGTAAATCCCTTGTGTTCTTCTCTCATTTATTTCCCTAACGAAATTAAGATCGATCAATACCCTTTAATTTTCCTTTTTTTTTTCTTATTTTCTTTTCAATAATTCACCCCCATTTACTATTTCTTCATTATCTCCCACTTTTAATCTCTTAGCAATACATTTACACTCGAAAACATAAACTCTTTCCCTTGAGGTATAATAGATAGATAGTGCGAAGTATTGATCTTGTTCTATTTTGAAAATAAAATATATGCATATTTGATTGTTTAGAGTTCATTTCTATAGGCCCATTCTTAAAATTAAGCCGAAATATAAAAACATACGAGTTGTTGGATGGCGTACAATCTCTGCATCTGCGGTTCATTTCTATCAAATCCAAGAGCAACTTGGGCCAATATATTGAAGGTAAAAGTATCAAACTTGTAGAAAATGTAACGTTCTGTCATAATACGACAGGACGTTACTAATGTCGTGCACATTCAGACTAATAAGATAAAGTATCCAAATTAATTTAGATGTAGAAACAAAAGCCCAACAACTGAAGACAATCATCACAGACAAATCATTAAGGTTTTGCCCACATCTTGAGCCCACAACACATCACCATAAATGTAGAATCTAGTGAGAGTGAAGAGTGAAGCCCTTTGAAAGATGTAAATGTATCATAGGGAAGTAGCAAGAAATATTGATCACAACATAATGATGCTGTATCATTAACATGGCGCACAGAAGCAAAGACAATAATGATGCAGTTACATGTACCAATGATGTGACAGAGAAATGCTTTCACGAGTTAATAACTGCAATGTGCAACATGAGAAGACATCTTTAACTAAGGTAAGAACGACTCGGGATTCCAACTTCAGTGTTCTTCATGTGCAATCAATGTCGACCAAACACATATTGCTCGTACGACAAAACCCTTTCTCAGCAATGAAGAGTAAGACTGACGATATTTTACACTGATTGCATGTCGCGGCCTAGCAAAGCCTGCTCGAGGCATTCTACTGCGCTGTTATAGTTTAAGAACCCCATGTACCAGAATTCATGGCTATCGACGGATATGACCTGCATATACTTTTCGCTGGATTTGTTCTACTAGTTGAAGGGTTGATGGCTTTTAGTTGATGCAATGGGATTACAACCTGTCAAAGATTATGACAAAGAAAGGCACAATTGAATCACCTGATTCGTATGATCAATAAATAACATAACATGTGTGACAAACTGGTGTTTCTAATCAAGAGTAGCTACCTTGCTTAGCAATCACACGGCAGATGAGATGAAGATTTATAAATAACTTTTGATTAGTTTTGTCAGATTTTCTCATGCTTAATCAATAATGATCTCTTTCTTCTAGATAATCACTGTGGAGCACAAAGGAAATCTCTGGGATGAATGGCTAGCCAAGCATAATAGATTTAAAAGTAGTTATATCTAACACATCACTAAAAGCTCATGAAACAACCAGAAATCTGAAAACCCCTCTTGTCATCCAAAGCCTACAAAGAAATAGTGAAGTAAATGGTCCACACTGAATCTATGTGATTGCCTTCCATATTAACTTCAAATAGTTGGTAAAATCCCCCCAAAAAGAGAACATCCATATCTAAGGAATTCACATATAAACATTAAGGTTGCATTTATTTTTGGATCATCGATTAACTTCTTTCTCCCATTCAATCAAGCCAGTAGTAATATGATCTCTGATTTAACTTACCATTACCCACCCATTACTCTTCATTTCCAATATTTTTCTAGAGGAGTATGGTTTCTCCAGCCTTTATATATTTTATATGAACCTGGTGTTGCTTGCACAAACTCAGGAATAGAATGAATTTCGACAGTATCAGAGTCCAATACAGAAAACATAAGTTGCTATATTCTGAGATTCAGTAAAAGTAATTAGGCCAGTGCAACAGCAAAACGCCAGAGAGACAGGGGGGTATGAAGGAAACAATTAATGAACATAGTGGCCAACAAGTTGGATAGGAAAGTTATTTATTACTTATTAGCTCAAGCTGTAGCAAGTTTACTATCTGTCAAGATGTCCCCTGTGTAACCAATATATTCTCATCAATATCTCTTTGAAAAATAGCAGAATCTCGACATCAAAATTCAATTTTCCAATCTCTCATATTTATTTATCAGTTACAGTCATGATAAAGTAGATGATTTACAAGTTTGATGACACACGCTTGGATGAATGAATTTTCAATAGCACTAGTTCTTTATTTCTTATTTATTTTTTAGAAAGAGAAATTTCAATAGTACCCGTTTTTAATTGCACTACACTGGAATTGTTATCCCATGTTTGCAATTAACAGGACATGCAGCAAGGAACTTGAGAGGAAGAGAGAAGGATCAAGAATGACGGAAAGTCAAACTTCAAAGCAGCAACTAGTATGTTACCCACATGTACAGTCTATTGTCATAGGATGAGTCTCTTTCAGCAAGTCTTCATAACGAATATTATGAGGAAACATACACAATACCAGGAGGACATCCAGACATACCTTATAGTAGCTCCATTCAGTCTTATCAGAACCTTGATAGGAAAGTGGATTGTCGCTACAGAATGCAAGCTTTGCAGTTGAGACATACAAAACACCCATGACTGGACCAGCTGATGTTGATAAGTAACACGCAAATGAATTTTTTAGTTGCTCCTCAGGAGCAGTCTCAAATGTTTGACGAAATATTTTATCATAACCGCCTTCAGCTAGAACCTTTGTTCCTTGCGCAATTCTTCCTAAGGCAGCATCCGTCATGCTTGGGCTTGTTTTCACTGTATCAACCAAAGTAAATTTTACGCAATCTCATAACAAAATGCATGCCATTTCTAATGTATAGCACCTAAAATATCACCAAAAGGAAAAATATCCAAGACTAATTATAGTAAAATCTGATGTGAGCTTTTTTTCCAAGGGTGAGTGGATTTCATACAGTTATCTGTTAAGTGGATATAAAAAAAACAGTTGCTATTCACTAGAATGAGATGCTTTTGAATTTGCAGTTTACATAATTCAGTTTAACTTAACAACCATCAATGTCTTTCAGAATTTCAAATAAGTGTCATCAAGTCAATACTGTTAGCACAGTAGTTGATCATAAACATTCACACAGAATTTGTTATTCACAGGAATTCACATTGGAAACCTATATAGGGGTCATCAGCCACTAGACACTTCCACCAATGCCAAGGCAACATCTTATGCCCTGCATCAAGACCTCAATTTAAGCTAGTATTGCAACTTACAGCGTGATGTATCCATTTCTCCCTAACATGTACTTTTACCTCGTGAGTGTTTTTGCTAGGTCTACAAGTACTAAGTGCCATCCATCAAAATCCAAGTACTTTTGACAAGCATCATCACTCAAGAGGAAAGGTCATTAATCAACAACATATGGTTAGCGTTTGATCGTTCTTATCATTCACCTAAATATGCTAATGCACAAACACACGCTTCACACAAGGAGTTGCAGCAAAGAAATGCTTACAGTGCTGCCAAGTGTTTCCGGCAAAATCCTCAGCCTTTCGGGATGCTTCTCCGACTTTCTTCCTCCATCTCCCAAGCACATCCTTCACGCTACCCATAGTTTCTGAAAACCAAAAAAAAAAAATGTTCATTCGATCCGCTCTTACTATTTAGTTATTCATAACTACTCAAAGAATTTTATACCAGAACAATCCAGCCGAAAGTAATCAGGCCGTTAACATAGAAACGAATATACAGGAAATTATAAGCTAATGAGACTTACTAATTCAGAATAGATCGAGATATATCAATACACAACCAACCTTACTGCTGCTATATCTAGGTTTCTAGTTCAATATAGAGAAGTAAACGGAAACCTTAATATATAAAAAAGTGTGCGTGCGTGCGTGCGTGCGAGTGAGTAGTACGCAATCAACCTCAATCCCATCGAAACTAAAATCTAATCAGAAAATTCCAATCTCTCTGTCCCAATCACGAATATCCAACCTATGTGAAGATATCAACTCCGAACCTTTGAAATTGAAAGACGAGGAATCTTGCGCCGGTGACGGCGAGTAATTCTCGTAGGGATTGCTGGATCCGCGATCGGAATCCCTAGGCACTGGCGACTCCATCACCAGTTCCTGGCTCCACCGCACCGATTTCTTCGTCCTCATACCCTCTGCCGAGGAATCGACGCTGCTCTCCCCTGCTCCACCACTCTCGTCCTTCAAATCTGCGTCACCTAGACCTCGGGCATCAATATCGCCATTGCCCGCTGGCTTTGATGCGCCGCCACCTGGCATCGTGTCAGGTCGGGTCCCGGTTTAGGGACGGGTCCTTTGATCCGGATCTAATGGTACTGATTTCATGTCGTCGTCGTTTTCTTCGCTAGAACTGATTTTCGGCAGCTTCATCATTTTCACAAAAATGGAAAAAATAAAATCTCCGGAAAATTAGAAAAGGTGGGAAAATAAACTACGGACTATAAATTGTGGCAGCGCGTGGGATGGCGCGTGCGGCTAGGTGCGAATTAATGAAAAGGTTACCGGTAATACCGGTGTCGGTGGGGTGTGAGTGGGAGAGGGGGTGACCGGAGAATTTAACGCGGGAAGGAATATGAGTGCGCCGATTTACTATCAATTATAATCTCATATTTCATTTTTGACTTTTTGAGAGAGTAAATGAAGTTCGCCTCCTCATTAGGAAAACTGATATATTCCCTTACTTTTATATTTTTCTAAATAGTTATATAATTCATTCAACAACAAAAATAGTTATTTAATTAAAATTTATCAAAAAAATTATTTAAACTTGAAATATTTAGCATCAGATATTAAACATTATATATAACATTAGACCAACACATATATATGAGTTTGCTTTTTCGAAATTTAGTGTGTGGCTCTACTTCAAATTTTGTAATTGGTTGAACGAACTAAATTGAAAATTATGAAATAGAGGATCACATCCTCTATATTTTTGAATCTGAAGTAGTATAACTAAAAAATTCCCTTTGATTTGACCCAATTAAGAGTTATAATAGATCTGTACGATTTTATATAAGAAATTTAAAATAATAATCCCTCCGTCTTACTCAAGACGACTTATTTTTTGGGTATGATTATTCAAGAGAATGGTATAAAGTGGTTAAAGTGATAAAAATTAGGTATAACTCACAATTTTTAAAGAGATAATTATTGCCTAAAAAAGCAAGTTTGGATAGGACAACCTGAAAATCTTGAGTCCAACCGATGGAGTTTTAATTATTTTGTAATTGATACAAATAATACTTTAATCCTACATTTTCAATGAGATGTGAATAAAACTAAATTAGCTCAAATAATAAAAATTATTTAGGACCTTAAATATCTTAGATTCCAAAACATCAAAATAAATAATAGGTTGACTTATATATTATTTTAATCTATCTATATTTATCTGTAAAAGTAATTGCCCCTTATCTGGATAGAGAGGCAGTTAGATCGACTTGGGAGAAGCAGATGACATAAGATTTGGACGGTTTCCTGAATAAAAAGGAAAAGACAAAGACTAAAATAGAAAAGAAAAGAAAAGAAAAGAAAAGAGGAAAAAGAAAGAAAGAGAGAGAAAAAGAAAGAATGAGTAAATAGAAAAGAAAAGAAAAGAAAAGAAAAGAAAAGAGGAAAAAGAAAGAAAGAGAGAGAAAAAGAAAGAATGAGTAACAGACCAAAATTCATTGTTTTTCTCTCTTTTTCTTTCTTTTTGGTGGTTCTATCGAAGTGCAACTTACTGATCCACATCTACTGGGATGAACAATATAACACAACCCAGAAAACCCTGAGCCCAATTGGAAACTTGGACCTTGTCAACTTTTCAGTAATAGAGCTTAGATCCTATTTTTTTAAGTGCTTATGAGATGTTTCAAAAACTAACTTATAAGATGTTAAATTATTTTGATAATTAAGTTTATAAACTAGAAAAAGAATCATGAATTATAGAGAGAAAATCATAGTTAGATAAAGAAAATCGATGAGTGGTGAACTTGATAGTGTAAATATAAAAAATAATGAACCATAGAATTTATTTTTATTTATAAACTTATGAAAAATAAATTAGGATTGAGTAACTTATTTTTAGAGAATTTATAAATTATTGAACTTATTTTCAATTATGAGCAGGAAATTTTTCCTGGGGGGCCCAATTAATAATAATTTTAAAAAATAATAAAATAAAATTTTGAAATAAAATAATAATAATAATTTAAATAATATAATGAGTTTATTATATTCCTTTTAGAAATTTGATTGATAATATTAATTCACATATAAAACTTTATTATTTACAAATATCTTTTATTTTATTAATATAAAATAAATTATAGAAAAAAAAAAGAAATAACATTTTATCGACATAAAACAAATTATAGAAAAAAGAAAAATGAAAGAAAGATAAAGGAAAATAAGTATAGGAAAAGAAAAGAAAATATGTAGCTAAGAGGTATCAAACCAAGATCTCCTAAATGAGAGATGAAAATCATAATCTGTTAGATTACAATAGATTTAGTTATTAAATGTTAAATATTTATAGAGAGAGCACACATATTTAGCTAAGAGTTAATTCACATATATAGTGTTATTATTTACATACATATTTTATTTTATCAATATAAAATAAATTATATAAGAAAGGAAAAAAGGAAAAAAGTTCCCAAAATAAAGAGAAGAAATAGAATAGAGAGGGAAAAAAAAGTACAAACTAAAAAGAAGAAACATAAGAGGAAAAAAAAAGGAAAAAAAGAAAGAGAGGAAAAAGGAAAGGGAAGGACATAAGGAAAAAGGAAAAAGGAAAAAGGTAAGTGAAAGAGAAACGCAAGAAACAAAAAAAAAGAAAGAAGAAATAAAAAAAATAGGAAAGGGGCGAAGCTGGGGTTCGAACCCAGGCCTTCAGGATCTTCTTCAAGATCCTATCCGTCAGACTATACTAAGTCTTTTGAAAATATCTTACATATCAAATATATACTGTAATTTTTCAAAAGTTGGGCCCTTGGGCCCCTGCGCCCAACGCATTCACATCGCTTATTTTCACAACTTATAAACTATTTAGTGTTTATTTCTTATACAATTTGTATGAGTTTAGCAAAGCATCCTCATTACTATGTGACAAGTTATGGGATTATGGTGGGTTGTTTTTCTTGAATTTATAGAAATTGATGTTTAGGTGGATAAGGATCTATATAGGTATATACCGTATATTTCTGCCGTGCAATTCTACCATGTCCCTTACCGTTGAACCGAAGCGCATT
This sequence comes from Salvia rosmarinus, assembly GCA_036937905.1. NCBI lineage: Eukaryota > Viridiplantae > Streptophyta > Magnoliopsida > Lamiales > Lamiaceae > Salvia > Salvia rosmarinus. Next base: position 253,095 of record JAODLM010000201.1, read on the forward strand.
AATTTTCCAGCCAATTTTAAGTAGCTTCTGGGAGAGTACTTTTAAAATAACAGGCACCATTAAAATATCTTCTTGTGAGATTTCCAACATTACTTTTCATTTTAATGTTATGTGAAAGAGTGATCAGATGGAGAAGTTGGTAAATGTTATGTGCGTTTGTGACCTTGAATGATTTAAACTTAAAACTTGTAAGTCAATGGCCTGCGCTGTTAGAATTGTGCCAGAAAGATGAAGGTATAAATAGACTGTTTTGCACCCTATATATAGGATTGATTAATCTAAATAATTGCACCATTAATTTGATAATTTAAAATTATCTACATAGGAAAAACTTTATAGATATATGTGCTCCAAAATAAACTTTGATTATATCATTTGTGTGTGCATGTTTACTACTACTTACATTTTCATCAACTCAACTGTACATATAATATTTTGTTGATATTTTCTTTTCTTTTTGTCTTTAGGTATTGTATAAGTAATTAATTCGTTATTTTGTTATTATACATAATCAAACTAATAGAAGTTATTATCACCAATTCTAAGAAGTCGGATTGGTTTTCATTTTCTAATCAACTAAACGAAAAAACTATTAATAACAAAATTAGTTTAATTTGGTTATAGTCTTATAGAAGCATCGATTAAGATAATGTGCCAATCGTGTGTGACAGCCAATACAGGATCCACAAGAATATTTTCATGTTAGTTTGTGTGAAACCACGAAGATGGTGGGTAGGTTTTCCACACACAGTGACAAAAGAGAGAAGAATAATAATTAGTTTAATTAGTATTGGGTTATCTTTCCCCAAAATCCAAAAAACATAGAATATATTTATGTGAATTGAATTGGCAATATATAGCTAACCTTTAACCCCTTTTATCTAGTTTCTCCATCACAATATCATTCAATTATTTAAAACACGTGTACGTAAGCCTCTTTTAAATGACACTGAAAGATGTGTAACAATATAATAACTCATGAGCCGAGTAGCTCGACCTCGGTAGCAAGCTCAATAAGCTCGAGTTTGATTTAGCTCGATTATTTTATTAATATTTTATAAATATAATTTTTATTATTTATTTTAATCTATCTTAAAAAGGAAATAATCTAATTATTTAGAATAGATATGTAAATAATCAAACTACTAATTATAAATTATAAATTATAAATATCTTGAAACTCAATTAAGCATGCGGTCCCAAGCACGGGCCCAACTCGATCAATCTTTTTCTAACTTTTTTGAGTCGATTTGTGTAGCTCACGAGATAGTTTGACTCATTTACGATCTAGTTTGAAGAGAAGAGGGTCGGAGTTGGCATTTAGGCTCCTGGAAGGAAATGTGTGGGGAAACTTCTATTATTTTGTTGATTAAAATTTAGGTGCAGAAGATCGCAAATTCATATTTTATTCATTATTTATTTTTAATTAATTCATAATTAAAAATTTAATAGTTCGAAATTTAATTACATCCTATGTAGGATTTTACTTAAGCCCTAGTTATCAACTCATTTGGTGGCCGCATGGTGTAACATCTGTACAAGAGTGTGCCTCTTATTTGATTGGTACTCTCTTTGTTTTTTTAAGTGTCTCCTATCCTCAAATCCACAACATAAAAAATAAAATAAAATATTTTTATAACCTTATTAACTAATTATAATAAATTCATACTTACAATTTGTAATAGCCCCTAAATCCTAAGTTCGATTTAGCGAGGATTATTACTCTAAATGAAATGAATAAACATAAAGACTATTTATCAATAAACTGTGATACATAAATCAAGTATGTTTTGAACTTTACTACATAACTTATGTTCTTGCAATGAAAACATGTGATATGTATATATGACGATGTACTATCAAGGTATAAACTTTTCAATGACAACATTCCTATTGCTCAACACCGCCCATCGCATCATCATTTCAATCGCACATTTAAAAACAATATGCGGTGAGTACAAGAATGCACTCGGTGGACTCATGCCAAAACATTTTATCATCTTTAAATTACATCGCCCATCATGGTAAGACACAAGGGTTTTATTTGAAAGGCCTTGCTTACTAAACATTTTCATCACGTTCGTCTGCCGACATTTTTCTTGTATGTATGATCCATATCCTTCATTTCATCATAACATTAACAATTACGCCGTGAAGGGCCTCCTCTACGTCATGTGACCGGCCGTGAATTGTCCTTACTGACACACGTCACCATTAGGTGTACATGTTAATCCTAGCTGTATAAGCCTTCCCAAGATAGGATCCGATATCGATTTCATTCATAAGTTGGGAGCGACCCAACAACATTCATCATTCATTCATTCATGGATAGGATACATACATAAAACATAAACATTTTGGGCAGGTAATTTCATCATCATTTCATAATCATTTCTCAAAACAGAGCATCATAAATAATTACTTTTCATTTCGAAGAAAGCATCATAAATAGAGCATTTTATCCTTGAGGATAAGAAAAGAAAAGCCCACCTGGATTGTAGACTTTCTTAATTCGATTTCGTTCTACGCCAACGATCGCATCCGCGTCTCACCTTTACGTAAAAACGATTTCAGTATGTCTGTCACGTTTTTCGAGATTTTCAAACTTTAAAATAAACTTTGATAACTTATACTATAATAATTTGAATTCCTTAAGGAATTCAATACGCCGTTCAATCGCGTATCTTAAACTAAGCATTTCTCGTACTTCGATAGAAACGAGATATGTTCAACTATTTCATTTTAACCCTTTAGGTTAAACGTTCAACGTATTCTAACGTTTTTTCGATATAAAGATTTCAATTATGAAATCTTTTCTCACCAATGAGATTTTCTTATAAACTTAATACGTTTTACACGTATTAGCGTATTTATCGAACGTATTTCATACGTAATTTCAAAAGTCAACAATTTTGACTTTTCTTTATAAATTCATCAATAACTCATATATTTAATATCTAATTTCAATATAAATCGATTTTCAATCGATTTCTTTTCATAAACCTTAATTCTCGATTTTCACGCAAATTGATAAACTATATTAATATTTTCTTTAATATTAATCAACTTTCATTAAACATTATTTTTCATTTCTAACGTTATTTAATATAACGTTTACGCCAAAAACATAGTATACTATGTTTATAAAATTTCATAATTTCTTAATATGTCTAAAATAATTTCTAGACATATAATGTATTATTTTTCTTGATATTAAGGATTTAAAATCTTTAATATATTTAATCAAGGCTCACGGCCTTAAGCTTAAAAATTCTAATCTCTTCCAAAAATTCTTCTAAATTCATATAGTGTACTATATTATCATAGGATCACTAATGTGTATTAATATTAACTATAGAAAATTTGGGCATCACCTATTTTATTTCATAGGTCACGGCATTTTCCATTCTTATGTGCCAAAATTTGATTTTTCTTGCTATATATATATATATATATATATATATATATATATATATATATATATATATATCATAATATATGTTTTAGATGATAAATTATATCATAGGAAAATTATTAGAATTATTTCATGTGTGAAAACCCTAATTTTCGAATTAGGGTTTTCGAAAATTTCATATTTGTTCAATAATGAATCCTTAATGTTCTAGCATTGTTTTAATGCTAAATAATACTCTAATTACATAAAATAATCATAGGAATTTAAATATTATAATTCCTTGATCATTAAACTCATTTTTCTATTCATCTCTAAACGTTGACGTTTGAAACGTCTCAAAACGTTCATTATCGACTCATCTCAAAATGGTCGTAATAAATTCGTAATCACTTTATTAAATTATTCCATTAATAATGGAATTTAATTCTAAGCTTCGTCACTTAGAAAATTTTATGAAATTTTAACTATCGATAGTCAATCGACGTTAAAATACTACTGCCGAAATACTTTATATATATATATATATATATATATATATATATATTCCTTAATTCACAATTCTTAGTGAATATAAAATAGGAATTCATTATCTCGTAAATAATTGAAATCATTATTCGATATATTTCTAATTCAATTATTTCGACGAAACCCTAATTTACGAATTTTAAATATCGTAATTAGGCATTTAATTCTTCGGGATATTACATTCTACCCCCCTTAAAAGAAATTTCATCCCGAAATTTGCATTCCTCATAAAATAAGGGTATCTTTGTATCATAACATCTTAAATTTTCCACGTGATTTCTTTTTGTTCATGATTTCTTCATCGACTTTCATTAAAGACCAAACTTGATTCTTTAATCGTTGAATCGATCGATCAAAATAGTCGAGATTTTCATCACAACTCATCTCGAGTTAAAGATCACGTCATTACGGCGGATCACATGATTTGGGTCACTTTCAGATTTCCTTAATTGTGACACGTGGAAAACATTACGTACATTCCCAATTTGGTGGAAGTACCAATCTATAGGCTACTGGGCCTATCATTACTAGGATCTCGTAATGTCCTATAAAACATGATCTCAACATTCTTGTATCTGAACTTTATAATTTCCCTCGATGGAGAAATCTTAAGAAACTTTATTTCCGCATTTAAAATGCGATTCAGATTCGCGTATCGGTAAGACTTTTATGCATCTGAGCTTTTCTCATTCTTTACCTCATTTGGCAGATATCTTAATCGTTTCATTTACGACGTCAGGACCTTATACTTTCTCTCACCTACTTTATTACAATAAAGTGGTGGTCGATACTTCTTTCCATGTAATGCCTCCTAAGGCTATATTGATAATTGCTTGACAGTTATGGTCGTACGTGAACTTAACAAGTGGTACAATATGTTCCCACTTGTACCTTGATTTAACATTAATGTTTTATCGTATGCTTAATCGTTTGGGTTGCCCTTTCTGACTGTCCATTTATCTGTGAGTGGACATCTATATTAAGGTTCAATCTCGTGTCTAACTCCTTTTTGTGAGTTAGTTCAAAATCTAGGGGTAAGCTTGGAGTCTCAATTTGAAATGATAGGTTTTGGTACCCCCTGTAATTATACAATTTCCTTTATGTACGACTGAGCTAACTTATCGGATCTACGAGTCATCTGAATAGGCAGAGACAAACATAATTGGTGAGTCAACCCACTACTACCCATATAGTAGTGCGACTTCTTTATGACTTTGGCAAAACCCGTCATAAAACATTCCATTTTCATTCGTGTATTTCTAGAGATTATAATCTCTTATAAGGTCATTGATACAATGCCTTCACTTGTTGGTAACCGAGACACTGCTCGACAATATGGTTATATCTCATTTTATTCCTTACTATCTAACTTTCCTCGTAAATCATAATATCTCTTAATGCTGCCTGGTTGGGCGGTATGAGAAGGGTCATGAATCTCATTCATGATTTCATTTCTAAGCTTATTATTGCTTGAAATATATTTGTACCCCTTCTTTAGACAATATGACATTGTCCAGCGCTTCTTAGAAATCCTTCAGCTCTTCCTTCCTTATCTTAATTCGTATTCTATTCCCATTTTTATCCTTTCTTTCTTCGTTTATCATTCTTTTTCTTTAGTCATATGTCACTTTGAGCGTGAGAATACAACTTACGTTCGTTCCTGATTGCCCGACTATTTCTGTTTTCATTTTCTTAAACTCTCCATTGAGTTTTCCTTTTCTATAGGGACATATCATAATTTAGACTGAATTTTATAACTTAGGGCATTAGAAATTACATTAACCTTCCGTAGGTGAGATTTATATCACAATTGTAATCTTTTACTGATTCGAGCCATCTTTTCTATCCCGTATCCAAGTCTCTTTGCTCGAAGAATTAATTCAAACTTTTGTAATCTGTGAAGGATTTTTAACTTATTGTCATAGGAGTGATGTCTCAAAGACTTTGGTACTTATATTATCGTTACTATTTCAAGTCGTGAGTTGGGAATTTCTATTCATGTAGCCGAAGTCATTGTGATGCGTAAGCTATTATCTTTCTCATATTAATACATGGCTCACTTTCATTTGTCCATGTAAATTTGATTCCTTTTTGGGGTATCTGTGTTATCGGCCTTGCTATCTTAGAGAATTCTTCATGAATCTCCGATAATAGTCAATTTCTAAGAAACTCCTGATCTCATTTTAGGCCACTTTGGTTCCTACTGAAGACACCATGTGCCTGAGGAATGTTTCTTCCTTAAGCCGAAATTAACAATACTAAGTGGGCAAAATCTGTTTGGCTTTAGATGTTCGTAAGACAGTCCTTCGATGTTCTTTCTCGCTCTTCGTATGGATAAGAACATCATTCAAAAAGATTAAGACAAAACTGTCTAAGTATGTGTGGAACACTCGATTTTTGAGGTTTATGAACAGGGCTGATATATTAGTTAGTCCGAATGGCTTAACTATTATCTCATAGTAACCATATCTTATTCGGAACAATTCGTTTTCGTATTTCGGATACCATTCTACAAAGACCATATAATATATTACATCAAAATGCCTCAGTGAGGACTTTTCCTACATTAATTACGAGGGTCGGTCTATCAATCCGACTGATTACATGGCCTCTAGTCCTTTTTACATTCAAAATTTGGACACCATTTTAACATATTCACAAAATACTCCAAACTACGTTTATTTTACATATTCTAACCACACTATTTTCATCATAAGCCATTAGCTACATATAAGTCTTATGTTATCATAGGATTCTATGTCTCTGAGTGACCTTCGTCGGAATCGTACTCCTCCCTTGGAAACTTGCCTATCTCCAAGTACGTTTTTGCTTCATACTTAGATGACCATTCTCCTTCGAGAGCCGTGGGTCGAATCGCTTCCCTGCTTCTTCTTGATTACCATAAGTTTGTGTTGCTTTTATCGAAAAGTATGGTTGAGTTGGTAGCGGTAATTCTCCTAATCCGCGAGGCGGTGAGAGCTCAATCCTTTGGCCATTCTCATCCCTTTCGGTATAATTGACACACAGGGCGTGGGCGGCGTTGGAACGTCGGTATAACCATTCCTTTATACCATCTTGGATAACTTGGGGACCAGGACAAGTGCTCGTAGAGTCAGATCCCATCACGCATAATATGTATGCTTGAGCGGTTGACAAATCCGGGTAAGTGCGCCCAAGTCTTGGAATTTTCTACATGCAAAAGATATTCTCTTGATACTTTTTTGCAAACTTTTACCGATCTGTTGGCAAGCGGCGAATAAGCCTTGGATACCATCCTCATCCGTAACCCCATAGTTACGAGCATCCTTCCAAAGGTGCGAATTCCTCCAAAACGTCCTAAATCTACGCCCGGTTTATAATAGAAGAGTCGATACGCTGTGTGAGTTCTAAGCTTGTAGGCCTTGTGGTTATCTTCTTACCCGTATTACTCCCTTTTCCTGCCATCTGTAAATAGATATTGCTAGATAAGTCAGACTTAAATCAAAGCAATAGAGGGAATTTTAAACAAGAAGGATCTCTTAAAGAATTAAACACTTTAAGGCATATATAACTCGTGACAACTTACGTCACGACTCATGACACTTATCTTATCACTCATTTTACGTTTTACACCTTTAGTGATATCGTTCAAAATTTATTCGCATACACGCAAATAGTGGGTACTAAAATCACGTCGCGTAAAATCTCTAACGATGAAACTAGGCCAGTCATCGATCACGTGAATGACATTCATTTCCGGAACTTCTTGTTTCTAGAATTATATCTACGTTCCACATAGATATAATGATCCAAATCATTGGATAGAACCTTAGGCGATTCTAGGTTCAATTCTAAGCCTTTACAATACTTACGACGGCCATAATTCTCATATAGGTGAAGAAATTTTCATTTCTTGATTCGTTTATCCCGAATTAGGTTCTATCGTTTCTGCACATACTTGTGCGATGTTAGAACATGAAGCACCCATATTGAACAAAATATTATAGGTAAAGAAAAATATTATAGGTATGCTGAGAAATCTTTCTCATACCTATCAGGCCTTCTTGGTTTTGTTCGTTCAGTTTTTTGGTGTGAAGTATAGGCTTTGGTCTACGGTGTTCCCGTCTATTCAAGTAAACATCTATTTCATATGTCATTGTCCTTTCCATTGGGACATTATGTTCCCTTTCTATAGTCTTCTATCACCTCGTTTACAGTATCCTTTTCGAGTATCAGTACCGTTATGCTTTCACCAATAGCATTTTGTGGTTAGGTCTACATCAACCTATCCTTTGATGTTGATATTTCGATAATTTACTCTTATCGTAGAGATCGTCATGTCTCTATCACTATCATTCATTTCTAATTCAGTATGAATGATTCAATTCTCTTTTTCACTTTATTGATCTTAGGAATATATTTCTCATATATCCTTACTTTAAACTCTTTTCAAGAGAAATCTTTATTCCGGCATTTAGTGCCTTCATTTGTAATATCCTTTTAGGATATACATCATTTGTTAACATTCTTTATTGATCCATCATGCAATTTCGCATAGGATAAAATCCTTGGTCCACTGAGGGCATATCATACTTTTGCTTTGACGTCACCATTTCTCGACATTCAATGATTATTTCATTTCAATGTCAAAGATACTTAATATCTCATTTTATTGATCGTCACAAAAGTATGGGGGATAATCTTCCCAATTAGATTTACTTTAAGATCCTTCCATGTGAATCGTTCCATTTGTTCTCTTGGAAATATTCCTTTTTTTCTTAAACATGGTATCTGAAAGTAATATTACTTTCGTTATACTTCAGTTCTCACATTCAGGGTTAGAACCGTCATTATTGTCGTATGGCTTGGTAAGGTAGTACATTCGTACACCATAACTTAAATTCCAAGCATCTCATTACCATGTCTCGACTTTGGAGATATTTTCTCCATACTTGATTTACATACTAGGGCTATCCTAGTCGTTCACACAATCTCAAGGATTATGATTCCTCAATCTCATTATCGTTTATTTAACCAAGTTTCAATTACTTGGAATCGATTATGCTCAAGCATAATCTCATTGATTGAGGTATAAAGCGAGAGATTTATTTTCTGAGATGCTATCATTTCTTTATATATATATTCTTTGAAAAGAATATATTGCATGCATCTTCATTCCTTTAAACATGTCCAACCTACTAACGAGGTTTTTGGGACATACAACTATCTTAAAGATAAGTTGTAATCTCTCTCTCGTTATGACATAGTAAGGGGAAATTATATCCCACGGATATCATATACTTTTCTTTACTTTTACTCTTGCATTTAATGCTAAAGAGTATCTTGTTCATTACTTTATTATCATAACGGTCATATGAAGGTATAACTTCACTGTTATCAATCTTTGAAAAGCCCATCAAGGGTCATCACATCCATGTGTATTATAGGGAAAATATCTCGTCTCATCGAGATTTTCTTTACATCATAATTTCTTAATGTCTATCACTTTACTGGTCTGAAACTTTTAGGTGACTAAAATAAGTCAACCTACATCATACTTATTGGTTTCAAGAATCGAAGAGAATTCACCATGATAGCTCACAAGAGGTACGATCTCGTAAATCAAAATAACATCTTTTAATGATTGAATCCGTATGCTTTTTGAACTGAATAATTGGGATCTAGGGTCCGAAGACCAGAATGACAACTACTGAGATTTCTTTGGTCATATGGGCTGGCCAGACCCGTCACAAATATTTTCTTAGTCACACAAGGACTTGGTTTCAAAAGGACACGTTATAAGGTTCCAGGTTGTAAATTTCCTTCATAAAAAGTGAGAAACTCAAATGATTTCTCAATTTGAACTAGGTCATAGAGTTAAACTGAATGACAGAAATTGGGTAATGAATAGAATTTGAAACCTTATATACTCGTAATAGATCATCAACAAAGGTTTTCATGTACGTCATGGCTCTACTTGTATTACTGGAAATCTTACTTTCTTAGTAACATTCTAAGATTCTTATCATACTATAACGTTCTTACTCTATACAAATCATAGAACTAACTTCAACTGATTCTCTTAAATTCTGGAGTAGGAATCAGGGATTTGGTCCTTCATAGAAATAAATTACAGTGCATTAGGAGTATGTAGGCGAAAACCATACGTAAATCGGAGTTCAAACGAAGGAGAACGGGTCAAGACAAAATCATTGCGCAGTGCAGGAAAAATTTGCGCGCTCGCGCCGAGATCGTAGGCGATGCCGACACCGAGGTCGTGCATGCCGTTGCCGATGTCGATGCCGATGCCGATGTAGTATAGACTACCAAGGTTGACATGTCAAAGTCGATGTTATAAAATTTCCGAAGTCAAAGTCGTGATCGCACATGCGGTCGGTCAAGTCGCACATGCCGAGGTCTAAATCGAGTCGCACATGCCGAGGTCGAAATCGTTCTTTTGTTCTTGTAAGGGAATGAAGTTCGTACTTCTATGTTCTTTCGCAATACGTGATCATGCTTCTTATATCGTCTATGTTTTTCTTGAGATGACTCATCATTTGTCATAATAAATCTTGAGATTTGAAACTAAAGTTTGAAATAATGAAAACATAGTTCATTTATACATGCACATTTCTTTGAATTTGAATAATTCATCATTCCAACTTTGGCCATTCACGTTCATTTCGGGCATATTCATTCATTATACATAATCTTGAAATTTGAGCAATTTGGTTATGAAAACTTTGAAAATTGCTTCAATTTCATAACATACTTATTGAATGCATGTATTACTTGAATTTTGAAAATTCAACATTTCATTATTGGCATATTTTGCCCATTATCAATCATAAGCATTCATTTCTAACTTGATCACTTTGCATAACTTCCCTTCTCAACATTTTTCATAACTTCCATTTCATATCACTCATCTTTCACATCTTTCATTCCTTTAGAAGAATCATCTCGATCTTTTTTCTCTTTCAACTTTTCATTTTCAAAAATTTGAAAAGGAATCATTTACCTCATTTCGATTGAGCTTGATGTGATGGAGTGTTGAGCATTGTCAACTGACCTTTAGAAGTCTAGTGACTCAGTCTAGACTTAACCTTAAAGGAGATTTTGGGTTCAAAGAGCGAACCGCTCTGATACCACTCTGTAACAGCCCCTAATTCCTAAGTTCGATTTAGCAGGGATTATTACTCTAAACAGAAATGAATAAACATAAAGACTATTTATCAATAAACGTGATACATAAATCAAGTATGTTTTGAACTTTACTACATAACTTATGTTCTTGCAATGAAAACATGTGATATGTACATATGACGATGTACTATCAAGGTATAAACTTTTCAATGACAACATTCCTATTGCTCAACACCGCTCCATCGCATCACTGACTCAATCGCACATTTAAAACAAATATGCAAGGTGAGTACAAGAATGCACTCGGTGGACTCATGCCAAAACATTTTATCATCTTTAAATTACATCGCTTCATCATGGTAAGACCACGAGGGTTTTATTTGAAAGGCGCGCTTACTAAACATTTTCATTATTTTCATAAGCGTTAAATCGGCGGACATTTTTCTTGTATGTATGATCCATATCCTTCATTTCATCATAACATTAACAATTACGCCGTAGAAGGAGGCCTCACTCACGTCGGCGTGATCGGCCGTGAATTGTCCTTACAAAGACACAGTCACCATTAGGTGTACACGTTAATCTGGCGGTATAAGCCTTCCCAAGCATAGGATCCGATATCGATTTCATTCATAAGTTGGGAGCAACCCAACAACATTCATCATTCATTCATTCATGGATAGGATACATACATAAAACATAAACATTTTGGGCGTAATTTCATCATCATTTCATAATCATTTCTCAAAACAGAGCATCATAAATAATTACTTTTCATTTCAAGAAAGCATCATAAATAGAGCATTTTATCCTTGAGGATAAGAAAAGAAAAGCCCACGGATTGTAGACTTTCTTAATTCGATTTCGTTCTCACGCCAACGATCGCATCCGCGCTCACCTTACGTAAAACGATTTCGAGATGTCATCGTGTTTTTCGAGATTTTCAAACTTTAAAATAAACTTTGATAACTTATACTATAATAATTTGAATTCCTTAAGGAATTCAATACGCCGTTCAATCGCGTATCTTAAACTAAGCATTTCTCGTACTTCGATAGAAACGAGATATGTTCAACTATTTCATTTTAACCCTTTAGGTTAAACGTTCAACGTATTCTAACGTTTTTGCGATATAAAGATTTCAATTATGAAATCTTTTCTCACCAATGAGATTTTCTTATAAACTTAATACGTTTTACACGTATTAGCGTATTTATCGAACGTATTTCATACGTAATTTCAAAAGTCAACAATTTTGACTTTTCTTTATAAATTCATCAATAACTCATATATTTAATATCTAATTTCAATATAAATCGATTTTCAATCGATTCCTTTTCATAAAACCTTAATTCTCGATTTTTCACGCAAATTGATAAACTATATTAATATTTTTCTTTAATATTAATCAACTTTCATTAAACATTATTTTTCATTTCTAACGTTATTTAATATAACGTTTCGCCATAAACATAGTATACTATGTTTATAAAATTTCATAATTTCTTAATATGTCTAAAATAATTTCTAGACATATAATGTATTATTTTTCTTGATATTAAGGATTTAAAATCTTTAATATATTTAATCAAGGCTCACGACCTTAAGCTTAAAAATTCTAATCTCTTCCAAAAATTCTTCTAAATTCATATAGTGTACTATATTATCATAGGATCACTAATATGTATTAATATTAACTATAGAAAAATTTGGGCATCACCTATTTTATTTCATAGGTCACGGCATTTTCCATTCTTATGTGCCAAAATTTGATTTTCTTGCTATATATATATATATATATATATATATATATATATATATATATATATCATAATATATGTTTTAGATGATAAATTATATCATAGGAAAATTATTAGAATTATTTCATGTGTGAAAACCCTAATTTTCGAATTAGGGTTTTGAAAATTCATATTTGTTCAATAATGAATCCTTAATGTTCTAGCATTGTTTTAATGCTAAATAATACTCTAATTACATAAAATAATCATAGGAATTTAAATATTATAATTCCTTGATCATTAAACTCATTTTCTATTCATCTCTAAGCGTTGACGTTTGAAACGTCTCAAACGTTCATTATCGACTCATCTCAAAATGGTCGTAATAAATTCGTAATCACTTTATTAAATTATTCCATTAATAATGGAATTTAATTCTAAGCTTACACTTAGAAAATTTTATAAAATTTTAACTATCGATAGTCGATCGACGTTAAAATACTACTGCCGAAATACTTTATATATATATATTTCTTAATTCACAATTCTTAGTGAATATAAAATAGGAATTCATTATCTAGTAAATAATTGAAATCATTATTCGATATATTTCTAATTCAATTATTTCGTGAAACCTAATTTACAATTTTAAATATCGTAATTAGGCATTTAATTCTTCGGGATATTACACAATTAATTATCAAATTCCAATAATATTAAAAGGTAAAATAATAAATTAAACATATTTTTTTTTAAATTACGAACTAGAACACTTAATTAAAGACAAACAAACGTAAAACTCATATACATCCGCCTATACCGCATGCGCACGAAAAGTATCATTTGTTGTTAAGAAAATATCATTTACATTAAAGAAAAATATGATTTTTTTTTTACCCTATAATTTAGAAAGTATCATTTATATTGAAAAAAAATATCATTTATACTGAAGAGAAGTATAAAAGTCCGCATATGCGGACGGATGTCAGAAAACCACTTCACAAAGAAGAAGTGTCAATAAAAACTTAAAAAGAAAAAAGGGAGTATTTGAGAATAAGGACTCAACAATACGTTGAGTGCATATGATACTCGTTGTGGGATTACATGCATAGGGGGTTCATACAAATTTGCCAATGATAATCCTAATGTAACAAGTGTTTGTTTAGGTTATATAAATATAATAAATCTTAAATTGAAGAAACATCATTTTGATTAAGTAGATAATGATTAATGACATTTCACCCACCTAGGAAAATGCATCTTTAGCCCTATTCTACATAACATTTTCCAAGATTGCTGCAATAGGAAAAATGCTAATACCGGAACTTCAAAGAAACCAAATAGAAAATAGTAATACCAATCCAATGTCCAAAACGCTGTAATCTTTTATATATAATAGGGTTATTGACGTTTAAATATATGAATTTTGGGTTTATTTTGGTCTTTTTACGAATTTTTAAAAATGGTCAATAAATATACAGATTTAATATTATTGTGATTTTTTTTCACAAATTGAATAACGGTTAAAATTGAAGCTGACATAGTAGTCGACGTAGTGCCACATCATCAAAACAACGTCGTTTTACTTATAAACTATATTAATTGACTCCTAAATACATGAACTTTTGGTTCATTTTGTTTTTTTTTGTTTTTTGCACAAACATAAAAATTTTCAATAAATATACGAACTTAAAATTATTGTAATGTCTTGCACAAATTGAATTACAGTCAAAATTAAAGCTGACACGACAATCGATATGACGACACGTCATCAAACAAGTCTTTTTACTTATAAAATATATATTAAAATAAATCTTAAATCCACCCTTCTCTCCAACCCAAACTCATCGTAAGTTGAGGTTAGAGAAATAGAGATGAGGGTGGGGGCAGTATGAGGTTGGGGTTGGAGAGAAAGAGAGAGAGATGATGTGAGCTAAATTGGATTTAAGATTTTTTTAATACATATTGTATAAGTAAAACAACATTGTTTATATAAAGTGGTGCCACACCGATTGTCATCTCATCTTTAATTTTGGTCTTTATTCAATTTGTGAAAAAAATTACAACAATGTTAAGCTCATGTATTTATTGATCATTTTTAAAATTTGTAAGAAAAATCAAAATGAACCCAAAGTTAATGTATTTAGGCGCCAATTAATATAGATTGTATAAGCAAACGATATAGTTTTGATAATATGACGTCACATCGACTTTCATGTAAACTTCAATTATGACTATCATTCAATTTGTGAAAAAATCACAATAACGTTAAGTTCATGTATTATATTGATAATTTTAAAATTCTTGAAAAATCAAGATAAATCCAAAAATTCATATATTTAGACTTCAATAACTATATATATATATATATATATATATATATATATATTATATGAGGGATCAAATAGTACATGAGCGCGAGATAGTATGTAGTCTCAATCTCATCCACTCATCTCATAGATCATATGGTTGAGATTATTTCAGACTTTTAAGCTTAATTTCACTGATTTTCGCTACATTAAGTGTAGATTAGTAATTTAATTTGTTATGTGATTGCGAAAAAACTATGCATTTAGTGAATCAATAATGCATTCAAATGAATAAAAATGCATGTAATTGAACACGATGAATGTATGTAGTTGGAAGTTAGGTACACATGGTGGCGCCAGCGCCAGTGCTTCGTGCTTTCATGTCGTATAGCTCGGCGCTCACTCACAGCTCGTTGGCAAACAATGCATTTTACGTTTTGTTAAATGCATGAACATGTTTTGTTAAATGCATGGACATATTTTGATCAATGCATGAACGTCTTTGTTAAATGCATGTTTGTGTTTCGTGACAATATGCAATTTCATGTTTTGTTCAATGCATATTTTTGTGATTTTCGAGCAAATCTCTCATTCATCCTTATCTGTCAAATCCGACGTCTCTTTTCATGATTACCGGCGAATTAGCCATGAACCACCGTCATAGCTATCATCTTTCTCGATTTTTTAATCATCTATTAAATTCATCTTCTATTTTTTCTCAAAATCTATCAATTTTGTTCTCAAATTTTTTTCTTCTTTTTCTTTCTTTCAAAATCATTGTTTGTGTATCTTTCTGCTTTGGCGGTCTTTGTCGACGCCATCCGCTTCCGCCAAGGAGGAGAAGAAGAAGGTTGATTTGATTTCTTCTCATTTTGTTCCTTACGAAAATAAAAAGAAAAAAGAAAAGAAAATGAGCTATCACGTGTTCAAAATATGTGGTCTAGATTGGGTACTACATATTATCTAGGGACCGGATACTACGGGAACCCAACCCTATATATATATATATATATATATATATATATATATATGTTTGTGTGTGTGTATCTACATCTATATTTAGCTGTATCATTTAGACAAAAGTGGAAGGCTACAGCTCACGAACAATTTTATTTCCCTCTTTTCTTAAATGCACCAAGGAAGTCTTTTAGTAAAAGCAAAGATACAAAGTGATGATGAGTATAATTCATTTTCGTAAAAACAAAATGACTGCATCTCGATTTTTGTTTTCGATTAATATCATTATAACAAATGATGATAGTAAATGAGTAATTATAGTTTCTTTATAAAAAAATAATGTTTACAATCAATCAATGAAATGCTTTATTGTCACTGGGACATGCCATATACTTAATGTGAATAAGAAATAATTTGTAAAATGTTAGATGTCTAAATTTCATCGTAAACATACAAATATGAAGAAAAAAAAATCCAAAATTTCTGGTGGATAAAGCGATTTTTTTATTAGTTTTATTTAAGTTCGAGGATATTAGAATATATTTACTTTCTGGCCTTTTTATTGTATTAACAGAATAAAAATTTAATTAGTAGGTGATCACTACAACAAAATGTTCCAATAGTGATATGATTTTTGAAGAATTGTGACACCTATGGATGTCACTAAATAAATTTGTGACATCTTGTGGATGAGTAACTATTATGCATGTCACAAAAAAATGTATGTCACAAAATTTATTGAAATTTATAAGTGTAGCTATTTTTGTTACATATGAACGTGTAACTATTTTTTGTGACACTAGCATTCCACCCATGCGATGCATGGGAAAAAATTCCACACTTATATAATATACAAAAAATATTATAATTATAATTTGTTAATTTTTTATAAATAAATCATTTTAAGATGCAAGTTAGAAATTCAGTATTTTAAACGATTAATTATTGAGAATCTAAGTAGATCAGTGTGCTATGCACAAAAAAACATTTTATGTCATTTTTTAAATTAAATTCTAAAACTATATATGTATGCATAAAACTTAACAATTTATGAACTTACTAAGTAACAAAAAAAGATTAAAAAAAGCAAACTAAAGTATATTATTAAGATATTGGAAGTTTATATATTAGACCATCTTCAATACTCAACTACAAACTCAAAATACAGTAAGAAAATAACTCCAATGTAACTACAACGCATACTCATATTGTTGTTTTGTTGCTTTTATCTATCTTCCAAACGCATAAATGTGTTTGCACTATTCATAAACGCATTTGTACAGATACACACCTATCTGTGAGTGTATAATTTGAATACACACATGTTGTATCAATATATTTCAAATAGAGATAAAAATCATGCTTGGTTTGGTCTGGTAAGGTGTATGAAGACGGATGAAGCAGCTGAGGCACGAGAGTAATTTGGGAACTCATGGTGGTAGGGATGCAGTGAAGTTGTGTGAATGTTTGTGGATGTCAAAACCTAAAATTTATAGGCACAAAAATAGTATAAAAATATCAATGAAAATATATTGTAATTAATTTAATGTCATGAATTATGCTATTATAACATCTACATTAATTGATTGATAGTTATTAAGAATAAAATTTAGAATTAAAAAGACATAAAATAGGGAATTTAAAAAAATAAAATAAATAAATTCTTAAAATTCCACATAGGATCAAGGATAATTTTGGGGATAGGAATACATAATGCTATATATAATTGCTTTGGTGATATGATATTTCCACGTTTACGGAAGGTACCCATTTTTCCATCAATTCGAATATATAATGATAAATTTTGGGGTAGCATATTTTCAAATATGAATTTTAAAGAATATAATATAGTTTTGATCAATTAGCGTAACTTATGCAATTAGCATGAATTAATGGGTCCATCTACTCTATATATTTTATATTTAAAGTAACAGTTTAAAATCAACAATCAATTAAAATAGACTTGGACGGTGGTTTCAAAATGAAACTTTATTTATGTGATGTTAATATACATGTATACATGCATATATCTATATTTACATCATATTTAACAAAATATATATAGACTTATAGAAATATAGATTTACATAACATATAATATTTATAAAATATAATACATATATACTGAAGTTCTTAGTTATATAAAATATAATGCATATATGATACAATGTATCTAAACGTTATATAAAATATAGTGATTAATATATATATATATATAGGATATACAATTATATTTATGATAAAAAGTTAAAAATATTTGCATTAATTGCATACATACAACAATCAATATATATATATATATATATATATATATATATATATATACTAAAATCTATTTCCATAAATGGAATAACAAAAATAGGGAAAAGCTTAACTTACTATAAGCGGTAATCGATGTTGTAATCATATAGTATGTAGATGCAGATATAGATATAGAAGTTGTGTGAATGTTAGTAGATGCCAAAACCCGAAATTTATAGGCACAAAATAGTATAAAAAGTCAATGAAATTATATTATAGTGCATTTATTGCCATGAATTATGCTATTTTAACGTCTATATTAATTGATTGATCGTTATTAAGAATAAAATTTAGAATTAAAAAGACATAAAATAGAGAATTTAGAAAAATTAAAATATATAAATTCTTAAAATTCCACATAGGATCAAGGATAATTGCGGGGATAGAAATACATAATGCTATATATAATCGATTATCGTGATATGATATTTTTACATTTACGGAAGGTACCCAATTTTCCATCAATTCGGATATATAATGATAAACTTTAGTGTAGCGTATTTTCAAATATGAATTTTAAAGAATATAATATAGTTTTAATACATATATATTGAAATTCTTAGTTATATAAAATATAATGCATATATGATACAATGTACAAAACGTTATAAAGAATATATATATATATTATAAATGAATTACTAAAATCTATTTCCATAAATGGAATAACAAAAATAAGAAAAGCTTAACTTACTATATACGAAAATCCGGTGTTGTTATTATATAGTATATAGAATAAATATAGATTTATATAAAATATAATATTTATAAAATATAACACATATATACCGAAATTCTTAGTTATATAAAATATAATGCATATATGATACAATGTACCGAAACGTTATAAAGAATATATTGATCTATATATATGTGTGTGTATTACTAAAAATATATTTCCATAAATGGAATAACAAAAATAAGGAAAAGTTTAACTTACTATATACGAAATCCGTGTTGTTATTATATAGTAAATAGATTTGAAAGTGTAACTATTTTTGTAGTTCCTAGTTTCTCATATTTGATTTTTTTCTCTTTTTTCTTTACCTTTCAACATTTTTGTTTGGCCTTGATGTCTGTTATATTTAACAAATTAATTGTCTAATAGATTGGAATAAATTATCTCATTATTTTGAAAATGTTAAGTCTAAAAATGTCTCAATTTGAAACACCAAAATCGGACAACTAATTGAATATATATATATATATATATATATATATATATATATATATATATTAAAATTTGAAACTCTTGAGTTATAGTAAAATTTAGTTATATTCCTATATGTAACAAAAATCTTTGTGACATGTTTAAATGTCGTAAGGTTTAATTACATGGATAGATATGACAAATTTTACTACATTTTCAAGTGTAACAAAATTTACATATATTTTCATGTGTAACAAAAATATATTGATGTATGTATTGGTATAATTAAATTTTTTCACATCTAAAGATGTCATAAATTTTGTAACACTTCTCTTGGTGTCACTAAAAATATGTAATTACTAGACATTTTTTTTTGTAATGTAATATATTTAATTTCCCTTCAATCAGTAGGTTAAGAGTTCGAATTATTAAAGAAGGAAAATAGGATCCTTCTTGTAAAAAAAAGAAAAAGAGTTTTAGATAGTATTTTACTAATAATTATGAAAAATACGAGTTTTAGTTACCTCAAAAATAATAATAATTAGTTTTAAGTGTAATAAAGGCCAAGAAATTATATCTGAATGTTAAACTGTTTCCAGGTATGAATCCCGAAAAACCTACGTTTCTACCACTAAAGAGACCTTTCTTTCCTTCCTTTTTTTAAAGAGAAAAGGAAAATATTCATATATGAATATCATTCCCACCTCATATGCACGTCTGTAACATGTTTTTCTGTTTAAATAAGTTTCATGGAATCTTATCTTTCTTGTTTAATTCCCACTAATTGATTCCCCCCTCTCCCCCTCACTTTATATATCATCACTTTCCAACCTTCTCTCGCCCACCCTCAAAGCCCCATCTCTCTCTCTCTCTCTAACACACACACACACAGAGGCACAATGGCTTCATCATCATCATCTCTGAAGGTGCTTCTCCTCTTAGCACTGCTCGCCACCTCAT
Source organism: Salvia rosmarinus (assembly GCA_036937905.1). Lineage (NCBI taxonomy): Eukaryota > Viridiplantae > Streptophyta > Magnoliopsida > Lamiales > Lamiaceae > Salvia > Salvia rosmarinus. The sequence goes on from JAODLM010000201.1 coordinate 273,576, forward strand.
GCATGGCGCAAGCACCATCAGGCGCTCCAACCGTCTCTCCCACCGCCGCCCCGGTGCCGACGCCTACTTCCTCTCCATCTCCGTCGCCTGCACCAGCCTCTCAAGCACCGACGCCAGCCTCCGCCGACACCCCCGCCCCATCACCCGCCCTTGCACCAGGCGCCGCCCCAACCCCATCACCCACCCTTGCCCCAGGCGCCGCCCCCACCCCCGGCCCAGCCGCTGATCAGACACCGGCCGACGGCAACGCCGCTTTCGCGAGTAGGGCTGTCTTTGGCGCCACCGCTGTCACGGCGGCGCTTGTTGCGGTGGCGTTGATGTAACATGTCCACGTGGAGGCTTAAGATGTGTTACACTCTTTGGTGGATGGTATTTGGCTGTATTTTATCCCTTCTGTCAGGGGCGTAATAGTCATTCACTATCCAATACTTTTGCTTGTTGTTTCTTGATTTCATTTTATTATTTTGCTATATATGTTTTTATTATGATTATTCATTTTGTTATTCGCATGGCTCTTTGTTAAATTGGAGGACATTTTCATATATCTGAGAGTCAGATGTATGTGGAATCAATTGATAAATTGAGATTTATTATTGTATGTTCATTTGATTGAGATTATATTTGATTGATCAAATTCAATTACAACGGAACGTGACTTCGAGAATAAAATGATCACGTGAGTTGTTTAAAGGATTTCTTAACCCCTCCCGGTAGGAATTAATGAATTAGAGGAGTCGTTTAAATTAACATCGACAGATAAGATAATGGAGGATGTTTATAAATTTTGAATTACTGGTAAAAAGCCGAGCGATTGCCTTCGCGGATCCAAACGCTCTCACAAGGCGCACAATTATTTCAATAAAATTACTCTATACTTCATTTAATTTTAATATAATACGTATGATTTTTTCTTATAGTTTTTGAATGAGTGAGTTCGATAAGATTTTATCTATGATTTTTAGTGGATGTGGAAATAAAATTATAACTAAAATAATATTCAATCTTAATTGATTTACGCACTTTATATAAAATTAAAAAGTATAATCTAAGGTAACTATAATTGAAAAACAATTTATTATGTATGTTCAAATTTGAAGTTAAAGCCTATTTTTAATCGAATCATTATATAAGACAAGTCACTAAATAACTTATTTCACATTCAAAATGTTTGACATTTATACTGCTGTTTTTCTTCGATAATTCTATGATATAATTTCATTATTATTTATTTTAAAGACCATATGTGTCATCACGTCTCAAATTTGATCCAGCATTTTCTTTTCTTTTTCCTTTTTTCAAAAACGTAATTCTGATGAGAACATTTGCACCATACAGACGTATGTAATTATATTTAAAAATAATGTTTAAAATATTGATCAAGGTTAAGGTTTAATAATTCCAGTTAATATTATTAGTCCCAATAGCTAGAAAATAGAAAACAAAATTAAAAATACAAATTTCATGTTATCTTTCTTCATCATATACCCCCGCAACATAACACATGTCAAATAGTAATGATAATATTATATAGTGATATTTTTACATCCAACTTTCATATTTTCTTTCCTCATCATGATATACCCCCGTATTTAATTATGTAAACATTATGTCGATACATTTTTATTTTATTTTGTTACAACCTCTACAACATAAGATCCTAACAAAATATATTTAGTTTTGATTAAGATGTTTTATTTAAGTTTATGTTTAGGCTCTTATGAAATTAATTTAACTTGACTAGGTGCCGTGCGAGTAGGACATTAGGCTTATTTTGAGTTGCTCGACTCACTTTTCAAGCAAAATCAAGGTGTGAAATCTTATTTAACTTATGCAACAACTTTAAGTTTTTTCCTCTTTAATATGATCATGTGATTTATCGTATGTTTATTTGATATTATGTGATGCGCATAAATTTTTAATTAGAGTTATCCACTGAATTTGCTCTCACTCTTTGACCTGTGCTTACGTTGGCTTTAATATTCATATGTGCATCTATTTTATTAAATTGGACTAATAGTGCAGAAAGTAAAAGAAACAAATATAATATGACTATTAGTGAAGACACCTTGGCTCTATGGGAAGCACGTCATGCTCTGAAAATTTGTGGATGGATATATAATATAGTCAAGGAGATGGTTCTTTTTTTTTATTTAGTAACTTTCCTAGTGGGTAGATTCATCAATTTTTGGTTATCACATTTTCCCAATAAAAATAATTCTTATGTTAACCATCCTTTATATATATATATATAAAACTCTCTCTATATATATATATATATTTCAACCTTGTAAGATTTTATTATTTTTAATTGGATCCCTGAACTTAAGAATTAGCACTTATCCCCAGAAATTCTACGAATAGAATTTGCCAAAATTACCTCGAGTCATATCTAAACACACACACACACACACACACACACACCTTGTTCCAATTTTAAGGTACATAAAATTGAAATATTCAGGCCCAACTAAATTGAGCTTTTCAGCCTTTTACTAATGGGCCCAGGTAGGTCTCATAATGCATCACAATCACACCCAAAGGGCTTAATATTTTCAAATCGAGAAATAATATCAAATTGCACATATGAGATATCAATATTCAATTTTTTCTTGCACATACAATAAAATATATATATTCAACTAGAAACAATTTGGAAAACTTAATCTGATCTTTGGGACCCTAATTTGTAATTTTTTTTTTACTAATACAGTCTTAGATATACAATAAGGGCCTATGGCAACTAGCTTGGACTTGCGGGTGTTACCTGATAAACTAGACGTATTAATATATAAAAATATATAATATAAGAAGGGATCATGTTAGTATCCAAACCTTAGTCAGTACGTGGTACCTAATCTTATCAGTTGATCTTGTTTATCCAATGGTTGATATTTTTGGCATTTTTTCAAGGTTCCAAACGAATTTTTTTATGTATACTTTTTATGCTAATTGTTAAAACAAAAAAAATGCATCAGTTAAACATAAATATGCATACTGTTGAATACAAATATGCATTAGAGATTAATTGCTCGAGACACTCTTTTTTCTTTTAGATCGCTTACGTCTGTCTTCATAGAAGGTATACAAATGATACGAAATAAACCAAAGGATCAACAATAAAATTTGATTAATTAAAGGCATGACGAATGACTGAGGTGATTTCATTAGAAAAATTAGGAGACAGAAGAAAGGAACCGATGGTAGAGGTTGTGTGGTTTCCAGTGGCTGATTTGAATGGATTTTAAGTGAGAACGAGTGAGAGATCAATAGTATTGGGAAATGACTTTGTACAGATTGGAGAAGAGAGAAAGAGAAATGTGTAAGAATGAATTGCATACATACATTAAAACATAATAAACATAAACCTATAGAAATCAAAGGAACGAGAGGTGACAAGAGGCCAGATAAGATTGTTTCGGGAGGCAGCAAAACATGCATAATATTGGCCAACATGCATAAAATGTTGAACACTAGTTTGTCCATGTAAACACAATAAGTGGAGTGTGGACATGGAACCATAAGAGGCTTATAAGATGTTTCAAGAGTTTATAAGAGGCAATGTCTCAAGTGTTTATAAGTTGTTAAAATATTTGGATAATTGATCTTATAAGCTAGAGAAAGAATCGTGAGTTAGAGAGAGAAAATCATAATTAGAGAGATAAAATTGATAAGATGTGAAGTTGATAGTATATGTGTAGGAAATAACGAATTATAATAAGGTTATTTTGATAAATTCATGATTGCTTACATATTTATGAAAAAATAAGTTAGAGTTAGACCAACTTATTTTTAAATGAGCTTATAAGCTGTTGGAGCTTATTTTCACAGCTTATAAGTTGTTTAAGAGCTTATTTTGCCAAACACTTTATAACAGCTTATAAGCTCCTAAACAGTTTATAAGTTGTTTTATTGAGCTTATAAGCTCAGCCAAACACCGTCTAAATGCAGTGATCAAGTTAACCATGAACTCATGCAATATTATGGTTTGTATGGAGCACAATGTCATGCATATCGTGAAGATTTATGTGACATGCATATTTGAGAAGACTCGTGTGTCTATCGTCCAGCTAATACAGTAGCTCATGAGTTAGCTACTTTTTCTCCCTCGACTTGTTGTCAATGATTTGGACTTGCGATTACCCAACATGGCTGAGGGAGTCTGTATCTCGTGATTGAGTTTGAAGTAATAAATTTTGTTCTTGTAATCATGCAACGTGTGATATATTTTGTACAATGTGTTGTGTGGACATGGTTAAATGGCAGACTTAGGAATGGTTGGTACCATTAATAAAATGGGGCCTCCTAAGGAGGGAGTAGATTGAAGATTGCTGAGTGTCAACATTTCATTTAATATACCATGCAATACAAAATAAATGTTAGAAATCCCCTTAATTTGTTTTTTCTGCCAAAAGGCTGAGCCTATAAATTTTTCAAAGCCCCACTTCATATATATTCTCCAGTTGACCAAAAACAAAAATAAGAATAAGAATTGTTGTTCTTACTTTTGATGTAATGGACGCAAAAAGAAAACAGTTGAATCAATAAATAAATTTTTATACATATTAATTTGATCAATAGAAATGGTCTTCATTTCTAAAGGTTGATTACCAATAACATTTTATATAATAACCTGCCTTGTTCCCACCTGCATATTTTACTGATTAATCATACATAAACAAAAGCCCAAGTCCAGTGCAGCATATAATTAAGTGTGTACGGATTTATCCAGAAAGTACGTAATACAGAATATTTAACAGCGTTAAATTGCAACATCCGATTCTATGTATTCTATACAATATGTTACAGGCAAAATTTCTGCATATAGAATTAATAAAATATTTTCTTCTGATTAATTAAAATGATATTTATTAATCATGTGCTATGTAAAATTAAAGTCCAAACGCTTTGAAACAAAAGAGGTGTGAGTAGAAGCACCAAATGTCCTACTTTATGGGTGATTATTAATTTGCCTCCATAAATTTTCTATGCATTATGATTGTGCAAACATAACACAGTTTCAGACTAGTAGCACAGTTATTGAAACAAGTTACAATAAACATCGAAAGTTACAGAGGATTTACACAATAAAACTCACTCTTACTCAACCTATAAAACTTCCCAAACCTTCACCAACAGTAACTCGTTAGTTGTACATGCACCACACACAACTTATACGTGACCTATGTACAAAAACGTTCAAAAACTCTTTTATAAGAGAGAACAATCAATTGCTAAAAATCTACGCTCACAAAAAAATAATGCAGTTGACAAGAATTGTTCACAATTCATTGAAGAAGTTGTGAGCACGAATAACTAAACAAATTAATCAAGGCAACAACATCTTTACTGCTCCATACTTCATTATATATATGGTTCACTTGAAAATCCTAGATATATTTAAACTTTACTTGTTGGATTGTTTCTTTATTGATGGAGATATCTAATCTAACTTTAGTCAAAGGAAGAATATATTAAATATATTTTTAAAGGTCTTCATGTAAGGTTAGAATATATCTAGAAAGATCTACTAGAAATGTTTTTCTTCTTAGATTCTTTATGTATGTAAACTTCCTTAAATAATTCATGACCAGACCTCATGACACTCACGAAGGTACTCACACCCACGAAAGCACAACGAAATATATGTTCTAAATAATGACAACATAATGTATGACCTATGCAGTTACACCTTGTTTAATCAATTGAACTTTATTCATTAATTGAACTTTATTGATTCTGATTCAACCATTGTGATTAGAATCCGATCTATGTATACTTCTTTGAAAAAGAATTTTTTCCACTTTATGTGTGATCATTTAATTTGCCTTGTTTAATTCAATTCAACCATTGTGATTAGAATCCGATCTATGTACATATATTTTCTTTTGAAAAAGAATCCGTTTACTAATTTATGTGTGATTGTTTAATTTGCCTTTTTTTATTAATTGAGCCTTATTTTAATTTCTTTTGAGAAAAATTCGTGTCGCCATCTTATCTCTGTATGGTTTGGATTTGGAAACGTGGAGTGTGCACATGGAACCATAATATAGTTATGGTTAGTGGCGGATAGCATTAGGCTGGGGGTCTTGGGTCCAACTTTTTTTAAAAACAAGTTATATATTTGATATGTTAAAATATTTTAAAGATGTTTGTTTAGTTTGATGGTTAGGATCCCTCTCCCCTTTGGGAAGGTCCCGAGTTCGAATTCTGCCTTCGGCGTCTCTTCCGATCTTTTTTCATTTTTTCTTTTTTATATAATTTATTTTCTTTTGATAAAATAAAAAATATATATAAATAATAGCACTATATATGTGAATTAACTCTTAGCTAAACATGTGTGTTCTCTTTATAGATATTTAAAATTTAATAACTAAATCTATTGTAATCTAATAGGTTATGATTTTCATATCTCATTTAGGAGATCTTGATTCGATATCTCTTAGCTACATATTTTTATTTTTTTTTCCTATACTTATTTTCATTTATCTTTCTTTCATTTTTCTTTTTTCTATAATTTATTTTATGTTGATAAAATGCTATTTCTTTTCTTTTTCTATTATTTATTTTATATTGATAAAATAAAAGATATATGCAAATAATAAAGTTTTATATGTGAATTAATATTATCAATCAAATTTCTAAAAGGATTATAATAAACTCATTATATTATTTAAATTATTATTATTTTATAATTTTATTTAAAATTTTATTTTATTATCTTTTAAAATTATTATTAATTGGGTCCCCCAGGAAATATTTCCTGGCTCCGCCACTGGTTATGGTTGTTGTTGATTCTATTTAATAATAATAAAAATAATAAATATTGAAAAATGCGTTATGTTATACAGTTTCTCAGTTTTCTAAGTTAACTTTATATCTTCTATTAGTTTTTTTTAATTCATAGAGAACTTACGTTATTTTTGGTGTGTATTAAAACCTCACGTTGTTATATAATAATCTATAAATCACATATGATAAATAGATCATATTTATAAAATCAAATATAATAAACTCATATCCATAAAAATAATATTCAAACATATGATTTTTTGAAAAAAAAAACCCTACTTTATCGTCGTCCAAGGGGACTTCTTCTAGTCATTTGTTATTTGTTAAAGTTGAGTTGATAACTATCATTCTAGCTAAAACAAAATCATGTTTTAAAATAATCACATCAACTGATGATGTCAGATTATTCATGATTGTTGGTTTTCTTTTTCCATGTATAAACGCCCTCAACTTCTTTCGACTTAATATTATATATAAATATATACATGTGTGTGTGAGTGTGTATATTTGTGGATGGGAAGTGGATATGAGAACTTTTCCAAGCTTAGTAATTGAGAACAAATTTGTAAGATTTATATATGTATGGTTGTTATGTATAATTGTATTATATAAAAAGTATTATCATCATAAAAATATTATCGACTACAAAAAAATATTATCAATATATATATATATATAACATAGTTCTTAGGTTTCTAATGGGGAAATGCTTACTACGAGCCCATGTAACCTTTTTTTTTTTATATCGTGAAAGCCGCGATCGTTCTTTAGATCTGTGTTGGATAAATTTCGTATTCGCAAACCACATCGGACAGGAAAACCTATGGAAATTTCTTTCTATATGTATGCATATGACAAATAAGGTATCGCAATTGCTTACGCACGTCAGATATCGAATCATTTTCTCTTTTCTTTTTATATATTTTTTCTGTGATTCTTGAGGCGGTAGAGAGAGTCATCTAAACCTTGATCACCACTCATCTTTTATGTAAATCCAACCTGCCCTGTCCCCACCGACATGTTTCAGTAATAAATCATAAACAAAACAATCAAAGTATGATATTCTTGTATCTTATTTTATCTGCAAAAATAATTTAGAAAAGAATGGCTATTTAACTGCGTGAAATCTCGAGAGGGTTCTATATCTCTCTGAAAACAATATATTTTTAGAATAATAATTTTAAAGATAAAAATATACATTCATTTTTTCTGATGGATTTTATTTGATTGGTTAGAATAAGATCCAAGCTCATTGAAACAAGTTGTGTGTCTCGAAGCATCAAATGGCGTAAGATCTCATCTCATATCCGAATTATTTGCAAATTCACACGCAAACGTTATTAATGAGAAACCAATTTTGATCACTGCAATTGTAATTGATCGCTATTTTTGATTATATATGTAAAAGAATCAATTCTTGTTGCCATATTTGAATTCCGAGTTGTGGTGTGGGAGGCTTCATTGGGAGATAAGAAAAGACATAACTAAACAACACCAAGAATACCTCAAATGAAACTACAATGAAAAATATAACATAATAAATTTTACTTCCTTCGTCCTTGATATATAGTCTCAGTTTTTGCCGATATGAGTTTTAATAAATATATTAAATGTAAAGTGAGTGGAGAATGAGACTCACATAATAAATATGTTATGTGAGTTATTAAGGTGACTCATGAGGATTTTTTTTTGTAAATAAGTGGGTTATGTATGGGTAAAAGTATTGATTTTTGGGTGGTGTCCATGTTTATAAAAGAAAATTTGACGAATTATGTGGACGTATCGAAATGAAATTAAGTGAACAAATATCAAGGATGAAATGTGTATAAAAGATCAAGAAAAAATCACTTTTGTTGGAAGATTAAATTCAATGTGAAAATGAATTCGTCGAAAAATAGCTCAAACTTCAAAGATTTGAAAGATATATAATTTTTGGAAAGTTCCTGACCAACAATGAAATTTTGTAACTTACAATAGAAAATAGTAAAAATTATTGGATTTATATATTGAAAGCAGATTGGTTGAACTTATATACAATGTTTTCTGTTATCACTATTCCGATATCATATCTGAATTGTTTACTTGATTGCATATGTTATCCAATTATCTCATACAAAAGTTAGATCATACAATATGTAGAAAATCACAAAAGTCTGTATGAGTGGTTAAACTACTTGAGATATAAAAAAGATCACAGCTGAGAAAACTTGAGGACGAATTATTAGTATAGACTGCAGTATAGATAAGAAGTAACTTGACATGGTTGTTTATCTATACTGGTACGTCTTGACGTATTGATGGACACAGTAAAATGAGTTCTTCTATCCAACCATCGTGAAGAACCTAAATCTCAGTGATTTTACGTTGATCTAAATCTCGATGAGGTTTCATGTGAGTATGAATCACTGACCATCATTTTGGCTTGTTATGGGTGAGGGTTACATGAGATATACCAATATTCTCCGCATCTTGGATGATGACAGTGTTTGTATGTCATGTTGATTACCTGTATCGAGTCACCATATCCGTTTAGGATGATGACATTCCCTTAAGGAGCTCAAATGTTTATTATACAAAATCATGCAGGTTGAGTTAACTCAAATACAATAATAAGGTTGAGTGGTACTAATTAAGAAATTAAAGATATTAGTTATTTTAAACAATCAGAATGCTATAAATAATTAATGGACGTGCAATATCTTAAATACAAAAATTTGTAAGTCTAAGTACAAGTCTGATTCAACTTCGGTAATAAAACGGTAAGTTAGCATTTATTCTCTAGTGGAATAAATAAATGTTTATGAATTAATTTATGTTTTGAACTGAACATTAGATAATTAATTCATTTTAAATCTATCTTTATTCCTTGTATTTGATTTATGGACTGGCTCACCAAGGCCTATTGCTAAGAGGTTTTCGGTCACCCCTAGTGCAATCCCACTGGGACTGTGTTCTGATTATTATATTATTTATTTAATACATCTCATAGTCTAGATATATATTATCTGATATCAAAATATATTAAGAGATAATAATTCTAGAAAATTATTGTATTTATTATATGTGTCAAAGTCATATCGCATTAGGATTCTAAAGAGAGAACTATAAATATATGGTAGGAGAAAATCAGATCATTCATCCTCACAATTGCGGTGATTTTCGAAAATCACAACCTAGGGGGCAAAAATTGATGTTTTCCATAAATTTCTCTCATTAAGCATTGGAGATCAGACAATTTGGAAAACAGTCCAGAAGATCAAAGTTGGAGTTAGCAATTGATCAGATTTGTCAGAAATTCGCAGGTAAATACGAGAAAAACTCATATATGTTGCAATCTATTTAATAGGACTATGCTAGGAATATAATCAATATATAATTAATTAAAGATCCAAGATAGATCTTCGGGAGCACGAGTAAATTTGTATTTCCATCAAAAATCAAATAGCAAACACACATCAGTTAGTCACCATTACCTTGTCGTAAAATTTGGGGGTGACAAATATGGATTTTCAATGGTTTATTTTACTTATTTTAGTCTTATTTGATGTTGAAAATCATGTTTGTAGCGAGTATTTGCTTAGTTTGGTATTATTTTGAAGAAATGATACTCTAAGCCAAATTTTGTCATTTTTCAAGAAAATTGGAGAACGAATTGAAGAGTTAAAAGTGGATAGGATTTGGTTTCATCTCGATTGGAGTCTCTGGGCGTAAACGGTTCGTAAATCGGAGTTTGACGCAGTCTGTCATGGATAGTATCGTGAACAGTGCAAGAATTCCAATTTTTTTCTATTTTTGCGATTGTACTGGATTTTCCACTTTTTCTTGTATTTTTTAGCCCAATTAGGATACATATTCCTTTTAGGGTTCAAAGGGACTTCTCCACATATAAATACTCCATCTTAACATTATATCATGGTTATCATTCATCATTTTTCATTTTCTTAGAGTTTTATTTTATTTTAGTGCTTCCTGTAATAGTTTAGAGATTTATTTTTAAATTTTATCTTCAAGCTCTTCATTGTGAAATATCTACACGAGTTTTTATCTATTTATTCAATTATATTTTTCTTTATTTCTTGTTATTTAATTTCACTTTTGTGTAATTAAATTTTCTATCGATTCTAAGATTTGTATAATGTAGTATGAATTTATGTAATTGATCTATTGAGTGTATTTACCTGTCAATTTATGATTCATGATGTTATTTTATGTTATATAACTATCCATTATTGATATATGCTAGTTGTCTGATTAAAGAATTAGCAGTTTTAATTAGGTAATCGAATTCAAGAATTCATAATACAATTAATCTAAAGACTTGACGGTTTTAGTATTAATTATAGGAGAATAAATCTTATGTGTTTTTTTGGAGTTTTTATATATTCGTGAGACCTAACGAAGCTAGAACATATATTAATCTATTAATACAGGCTGTCCGATCCATGATTGTGTGATTTTATGTTATGTTATTACTTTCTTAAGATCAGTCTTTTTATCTGTTATTTTTCATATCTATTTATTTTGCTTTTATCATTCATTCTCTCAGTTTTTACCAAAACATCCTACACCTATTTGTTTATCTGGATAATAATCTTGTATTTGTGTTTATTACTTACTGTATTTTCATAATATCAGTCCCTAAGGATACGGTATTTTACTTACTATTTGACTACAATAGACATCGTTTAGTTGCGTTATTATATTGCTTGGATTTTATTAATCAGCGGGATATTACCTGAGGTTTCTACAAAAAACTAGGCTTGAAGGAGTAAATAAATCTTTTGCAATAGAATAAATTTATTTTAAATAAAAACTATAATATGTTTCAAAATTAATACTCATCGCGTCCCATTATTGTTGACACGTTTTTCGTTTTGGGTTGTCCCATTAAGTTAGCCCGTTTCCAAAAAATGAATCACTTTTTACACTAAAAAGTACCTCGAATTCCATGTCACCCACTACTTTACACACAAACCACAACTCTCCTTAATCTACGTGCAAAAAAGAAAGGGGCCATGAATATTGGGACGGAGGGAAGTATAAGATAAAAAACAAAACATGATAATAAGGGTACATAAGTAATTAAGCCAAAAACAATGGCTATTTTTTTATGTTAATGAATAATTTTTATTTTTACTATATAAAAAAACTATTTTGATACATTAACTCTTTACATCAATGTACTTTTATTGTTGAAAATTGATTTATTTTACTCTCACTGATGTAATTAAAAAGTCTTTAATTGACCATCGTGGTCTTTAGCAAAAAAAAAAAAAAGTTAGGCCCCCACCTTAATTTAACATGAATACAGATATATGAACTTAGTCTTTGTAAGAGTATATAAGAGCACATTCCTACAAGATTGTCCTTATATAAGGGCACACTCATGGAGGATTGTCCTTATATAAGGACAGATCCTTTCGCGGGTCATCCGGCCTAGATCATGATCCATTAATATTTGGTATACTAATTCGTATATAATACTCCATCTGTTCCATTTAAAATGTCATACTTTTTTTTTTGGGTTGTCCCATTACAAATGTCTCATTCCATTTTAGGAAGTAATTATCCCTTCAAAAAGTGTGGGCCCTACCCACTTTTTATCATTTTAACTACTTTATACTATCTCCTAAATACTAAATGCGAAAAGAAAATGGACACTTTAAATGGGACGGAGGAGTATATGATAACAATCAGTTTATTTGGTAAGTTACACAATGACATATTTATTCAAAACAAATGATACATTTAATTATAAAATATATATATATATATATATATATATATATATATATATATATATATATATAAAAGTGAGCAGGTTCAATTGAGTTGAATAAGCTTAAAGCCTAGACTGTTAATTCGTAAATTAAGATATATTTATTCAAAATAAATAATATATTTATAAGTTAAATTGGATTAAACAAATATGATCCTAATCGACCTGCCAGAGGATCCGAACTTAGCCACGACACTACCTAAATTTTGTAATAACCCCAATATTTACAAGCATATATAGGTTGACAAACTTGATTGGAGAAAATGTAAGGCGGTGCTTGAAAATTGAAATATAATAATTAATAAAGGGAAAATGTATAGGTGGTGGTTGAAAATTGAAATATAATAATTAATAAAGGACCCTTTCGACCTCCACGTCACTACAGTTACTAGAAATTTTGCCTTTAATTTAAATGCCCTTGTTGAGCTTTCTATAAGAATATGATGGTATACTGAATACTATATAGTATATACCCTTTTCTAAATTGCTGCCCCAACCCCTGCCTTTCTTCCCTCGTTTTCTAATTTCCTTTACGTCAATTTGTACCACATATTGAAGAATAGTGTAAGACAAAGGAATTAATTGAATTTTGGTACTGCAAAATGCAAACTATCATGTGAGTATCAATTACTTATGTTTGGAAAGCATATGTGTAAACAAATATTTTATGGAAAAGCAATGTTACGTCCTAACTAAATTGTCATGTATCGTAAATTATTGATGGTCTAATATAGGCTAGAAGCTTAGATTAAGACAAATTACGTCCAAAAAAGACCACCATAGGTAGACTGACGATGCCTACTGACTTACCACAATTCAAATATATATAATCAAAAATTAATTTTAATTAGATATGATATCTGAGACACATTCGCGACTTTTGACACATTACCTAATAAAATATTTATGAGCATAAAATACAATTTAATTGGTAAAATACTTTTCCTCTAATTAATAGGTTGGATTCAAATCACCTAATATGTATGAGTCTGAATGTGTATGAATTGTAACTCTTAAAAAAACACACTTATGTCATCCAATGCTTTTTACTAAATTTTGTTTTGGATTCTGCTCTGAGATATCCAAAATTGATCGGAATCTTTCCTAACCCGAAGCATATTTGCTCATGAAATTCAAATAATTTAACCTATACTCACCCCCGTTGTATACAATATATATAAGAATAATAATAGTTCGTGTCTCTAATTTTAATGAGATTATGAAAAATGTATCCAATTTTAGTTAATATATTAAAATATCACAAATTTTGATGAGATTTTGAAATAAATCATCAACTTTAGTTAATATATTAAATGTCTCAAACTTTGATGATATTTTGAAAAACATCCAATATTCAGAGTTTCCGAGGACGAAATCCTGAGTCATTTGAGTTATAATCCACACGAGAATCTGATAGACTTGCTTAGCATTCCGTCGTCAGAAACTCTATTTTTCAAAATCTCATCAAAGTTCGAAACATTTTAGTATTAACTAAAGTTGGAGACACAAACTGTGATTATCCATATATATAGGGAGTGTTAACTTGAGAATCATTTTTTATCGTGAGAACCAAGTTGGTGAATCTGCTGGAAAAGTTATCGAATCCAAAAAAAAATTGAATTTTCACCCCTCATGGGATTCGAACCCTTGGTGAAAATTCAGAATTTTGGATTCTGTAATTTTCTTAGCGGATGTATTAACTATTATAACGAATTCTTTTGGTTCACAACGATTTTTCGTGGTTCTTGGTTCTCACGTTAAAAATGGTTCTTATTTGAACATCTCTCTCTCTCTCAATATATATATATATTATATATATATATAGGAATTAAATTAGATACAAATCAATCTTAAAGTATAAAATATAAACCATTTTCAACCCTTGATTCACGAAGATTTACGGTAGACTCATCACATTACTTAATGAATTCAAACACTTGAGACAGTTTCACGATGAATTCGGATAATTTTACTGAGTTCGTAATTTATACATTAAGAAGGATTTTACAATAATCACACACACACACACACACACACACACACATATATATATATATATATATATATATATATATATATATATATATATATATATGACAATTACGTGCGTATCGGATCGTTATCTTGTCGACACGATAACGACACGACCTGATAAGGCCAAACACGAACACGACCCATTAAGGATCTGTCCGACACAAACACGAACACGACACGAAATGTACTGACACGGACACGACACGAACACGAATATGACACGATTTTTTTCGTGTTGACACGACACGATAACGACACGACACGACATGAAACAATAAATTTAAATCAAAATTAGAAAATAAATAAATAAATAAATTTAAAATATATAAAATATAATTAAATTAATATTAAATATATATATAAATATTATCGAATTATACGAAAACGACACGATCCGACACGAACACGAATGCAACACGAAAATTATCGGGTTACACGAACACAACACGGGTCCGACATGAACACGAAACAGAATTATCGTGTCTTTATCGTGTCGACACGATAAGGACACGAACACGATAAGATTGAACACTAACCCGTTCATTTCGTGTGTGTTCGTGTCGTGTCGAAAATTGCCAGCCTTATATGTATATATATATAGGGATGGTTAGCGTGAGAACCATTTTTATCGTGAACACTTGAGAACCAAAAAATGATGAATTTACTGTGAAAGTTGATGAATCATGGGATTCGAACCCGGGTGAAAATTTTCAAAATTTTGAATTCAGTAACTTTTCCAACAGATTCATCAACTTTTATAACGAATTCATTTGATTCTTAGTTTTTAGGATAAAAATTGTTCTCATTGAAACCTAACTCTCTCTCCCTCTCTCTCTCTCTCTCTCTATATATATATATATATAGGGCTGGCAAATTTTCGACACGACACGAATACGCACAAAATTAACGGGTTAGTGTTCAGCCTTATCGTGTTCGTGTCCTTATCGTGTCGACACGATAAGGACACGATAATTTCGTGTCGTGTTCGTGTCGGATACGTGTCGTGTTCGTGTAACCCGATAATTTTCGTGTTGCATTCGTGTTCGTGTTGGTTCGTGTCGTTTTCTTATAATTCGATAATATTTTTATATATTTTATATTAATTTAATTATATTTTTTATATTTTAAATTTATTTATTTATTTATTTTCTAATTTTGATTTAAATTTATCATTTCGTGTCGTGTCGTGTCGTGTCGTTATCGTGTCGTGTCAACACGAAAAAAATCGTGTCATATTCGTGTTCGTGTCGTGTCCGTGTCAGTACATTTCGTGTCGTGTTCGTGTTCGTGTCGGACAGATCCTTAACGGGTCATGTTTGTGTTTGGCCTTATCAGGTCGTGTCATTATCATGTCGACACGATAACGACCCGACATGCACGAATTGCCAGCCCTATATATATACATATGAAGCACCCTAAACTAAACCTATATTAAACATGGTTAGGGTCAAATAAAAAACTAATCTTGTGTACGTGTATTGATCTAGTGGTAGAATGATTAATACCTGAGGCCAAAGGTCTTGGGTTCGAGTTCACCTTGACGCGAACTTTAAATTTCTGAATTTAATTGATAAAAAAAAACTAACTAATTGTTCGATCTTATTTACGAGCCCATCTAACGTTAATAATTGTTTCTTGAGAGGAAGTAATCACAATAAGATGGTTATTGTCAATGGGATATCAATTTTAGAGCACATCATATTTATTACAAAAATATGCTTACACATATATAGGTCTGTCTATTACTAGAAAGAATAAACTTACTCAACACATTCATAATACAAGTATATCTCTAATCTATTAAATATTTGAAGTCAATAAACAGAAAACATGGGAGCTCAGACATTATATATATAAGTCATGTGTGGGTGCATGTGTGTGTGGATAAACAAGCTATCTGATATATATATATATATCTTTGTTGCTATATATATATATATATATACATATATTAGGGTCAAATGAGAACTATTTTTTATTATAAAATTAAGAATCAAATGAATTCACTATGAAAGTTGATGAATCCGTTGGATAAGTTACTGAATTTAAAAATTCGAAAATTTTCACCCGGGTTCGAATTCCATGGAGAGCGAAAATTCTATTTTTTTGAATTCAGTAACTTTTTCAGCGGATTCATCAATTTTTACAGTGAATTCATCATTTTTTGGCTCTCACGTTCTCATGATAAAAGTGGTTCTCACGTTAACCCTTATTGGATTCGACCCGGGTGAAAAATTTTGAATTTTGAAATTCATAATTTTCTCAACGGATTCATCAACTTTCATAGAAATTCATTTGGTTATTAGTTTTAGTTGAACCTAACTATATATATATATACTTTCTCAGCGGATTCATCAACTTTCATAAAGAAATTCATTTGATTATTAGTTTTAGGATAAAATGGTTCTCATTTGAACCTAACTATATATATATATATATATATATATATATATATATATATATATATATATATATATATATATATCTCAACTGATTCATCAACTTTCATAAGAAATTCATTTGGTTCTTAGTTTTTAAGATAAAATGGTTCTCATTTGAACCTAACTATATATATATATATATATATATATATATATATATATATATATATAAACCAGAATGAAGAATTTTGTCTTCGAACAGATCACGTAATCGATGAAGATGAGAGTTTTGAGTATGTTAATATACATACGAGTAAACTTGCACACTAAGGCATATCTTGCGGTTTATCTTTGATATCTAAGCAAATTTACTACTACCGTTTTCTCGATTTACGATTCTTGTGTTGTTTAAAATTCCAAACTTTTTTTCATAATTGATTATTAATTTATTGAGATTGATTAAGTAATGAAATAGTATAGTAATATTTTAGTTCAAGTTTTAAATAATAAGCATCGCTTAGCAATTGTTTATCCTTGATTAATTTTTTATTTTTATAATAACCATCATAATCAGGGACATAAGATTTATTCTCGTTAGTCTGTATAGCTCAAATCAGTATACATATGATCAATTTTGCCCCGAAATTCAGACTTCGACATATCGAAAAGTGACGTTGTCGGATGCTGAGTTGTCTTAAAAAAATGAAATAAATGTTGGTAGTTCAAAACACTTTTGATAACACCCAACATAAATTGTAACTAATCCAAGCATATGGTGCCTTTTGTAAGTGGCTAAATTTGAGGTCAATCCTACTTTAAAAGCAAAATACGACTTGGGATCTTGCTGACAAAGCTATTTAATACAAGACTCTGCACCCGCCCCCTTATACACAAGTGTATGCGAGAGAAAGAGAGAGAGACCTGCAGAAGCAATTAAGAATGTCGAACAGAGATGAAAACGAAGAAACACTTACAGCACCATTGTTAGCCGACACAAGAAAGAGCGTAGAGGTACATGAGGCTCATAACCTGAGTCAGAGAGTTTGGATGGAGACGAAGAAGCTGTGGCGGGTGGTGGGCCCCGCCATCTTCAGCCGTATCACCTCCTACACCATGTTCGTCATCTCGCAGGCCTTCGCCGGCCACCTCGGCGACCTTGATCTCGCCGCCATGTCCATCGCCTCCAATGTCATCGTCGGCTTCGACTTCGGCCTCCTGGTACACATATATATATACTCGCCAGATTCAAATATAATCGTAACTAAAATCTAAAACGATATTTATCATATATTATATGATGCAGTTAGGGATGGCGAGCGCGCTGGAGACGCTTTGCGGGCAGGCATTCGGGGCGAAGAAGTACTACATGCTGGGGATCTACCTGCAGCGGTCGTGGATAGTGCTGTTCGCGTGCTGCGTGGCGCTGCTGCCGCTCTTCCTCTACGCGACGCCGCTGTTAAAGGCGCTGGGGCAGCCGGACGACGTGGCGGAGCTGTCGGGGGTGGTGGCGCTCTGCTTCATCCCGCTCCACTTCAGCTTCGCCATGGTGTTCCCGCTGCAGCGCTTTCTGCAGAGCCAGCTCAAGAATAGCGTTACGGCGTATGTGAACCTGGGGGCATTTGTGGTGCACGTGCTGATGAGTTATCTGCTGGTGTACCGCCTCGGCTTGGGGCTCGTCGCCACCGCCTTCACGCTCTGCGTCTCCTGGTGGCTCACCGTGCTCGGCATGTTTCTCTACGTCGTCTGCGGGGGCTGCCCCCACACCTGGACTGGATTTTCCACGCAGGCCTTTTCCGGTTTGTGGGACTTCCTAAAAATCTCCGCTTCTTCCGGAGTCATGCTATGGTGCGCTCTCTCTCTTTCTCTTCACGACTTTTCTCTATAAATCTATTTTTCTTTTATGAATTTTCAACTATAACGGCGCAAGAAAGTTAATAATGTACTTTCCCTTTAATCAGCAGGTCGAAGATTTAAGTCATCTAAAAGAATTAGTGTATAGTGTATGTATGATTCCAAAGAAATGAGTTTTGACATATGGTGCGATCAAAAATTTTGATTTAGATTTAGTGTGATTGGCGAAGTATTGGCATGGACATTTCACATAGTCACTGAATATTTGCATTTTTTAATTGAATGACTATTTCTTTTTTTCACCTTCTGGTCTAACTATTGGTTCATAGATCTGATTTCGATCTTCTTATTTTTTGTTTTTTGTTTTTTTTTAAATGGGGTAGTTTGGAGAATTGGTACTACAGGATTCTTATCGTGATGACTGGAAATCTCAAGAATGCGACAATAGCAGTTGATGCGTTGTCTGTGTGGTAAGTAGAGACGTACGCCTCTTGAATTTTCAATGCACTTTCTCTTCAACTTTCGAAACTCTCTCCATGTTTAATTTGTGACTATCTTATTCTTGTACGATGTTAATTATTAGTTGAAACGAATTGTAATAAGGAACATAATGAGGTGAAAAACTAGGTATGAAATTTGAATATCGGGTTTAATCATGACTATCACTTCAGTTTCGTCTTCCATATTGCTACTACTTCTTGAACCTTATGTATAGTTATGCCAATTATGTCATTTTCACTTTTGTCGCATCTCTCCCATGATACAAAAGAATTATATATATTTTAAAAATATATATTTTGTTTCAGGAGTCGACGTCTGTTTTTGTATGTATTCTAGTTAAGAAAAGATGTATCTCTGTACATAATTCTTTTTGTCTGTATTGCAGCATGAACATCAATGGCTGGGAGATGATGATTCCTCTTGCATTTTTTGCTGGAACTGGGTAACATTCATTGCCTTTATAAATTATAATGCAGCATAATTTATTGAATCTAAAACTCCTATTGCTTGCGTTAATTGATGACCAAATTAAAATCGGATTTCTTTAGTCATTAGTATGCCAATGACTTGGTCCAAAATTGAACCTTCACTTGCAATTTTATAGCTTATTGATATACTTTTTTTGGTCAATACCACTATTGGTCGTATAATGATCAACTAAACAATATTTTAGAGAAAAAAAATATTGAGGGGCCAATGAAGAAATATGTACACGTATAAAGTAGTGCAAAAAGGTGGTGAATTAATGATGGCGGAGGTGGAAGCCAGCTGTTGTCACTTGTCCGCATCTCATTTAGGTTGTATTTGGCTGGCTTGCTTTCTGAAATCATATCAACGGGTTGGCTTTAATTTCAAAAGGCGGACACTTCTCATTTCTCCATTTTTGGAATAAATACAAAAACAAACATGTGTAAGGGTAGGGTGCATCAGTTCAACACAATGAGGCCCGGTGCTTCACATTCACTTTTAACCAGCATTTGCTTAAATTCCCATTTAGGGTTAGGTTGCTTGCAGAGCGCGACTGCGGTTTGACGTATTAATTAATTAATATTTGGAAATGCGTGCAGGGTGAGGGTGGCGAATGAGCTAGGAGCGGGGAATGGGAAAGGAGCCAAGTTTGCTACGATAGTATCAGTGTGTGAATCTTTGGCGATTGGGTTGATTTTCTGGCTAATTATAATGTTATTCCACAATGAGATCGCCCTCATTTTCACATCGAGTCCACCTGTGCTTGAAGCTGTCACCCACCTCTCTCTTCTATTAGCCTTCACAATTCTGCTCAACAGTGTTCAACCAATTCTTTCAGGTACCTATACATTAATTACCCTCTTTCTCTCTCTCTCTCTCTCTCAACATAAGTTTTGGTTAATCCTTTGTCCAAGTAATTAGAGTACATTCAGCCTGTCACTAAAAAGTTATATATTTTTTATACATATGGATCGATGTTAAGGTGGCAATTCATTTGATACTATATATCACATCATCGATGGGCTCAAGACATTTGGATTAAGGGTAAACAAAATACACGAAAACAATATTCAATCCGAGTCAAATTGAAATTTAAAATTCGATTCGGATTTTTGGTTTGGATCGGATTTGTCCTTTTTCAAATTTCGGATCGGATCGGATCGGATCGAATTTTTTAAATCCAAAAAAATCCAAAAATCCGAATTATATTTAATTTAAATATAATAATAATAATAATAATAATAATAATATTTTTATTTAAATATTTTAAAATCTAATATAAATATATATAAGAGTTAACAAAATTTGGTTTCAGATTTTCAGAATTTTATGATTCGGTTCGGGTTTTTTATTAAAAATTTGAATTTTTGGATTTTCGTTTCTGATTAGATTTTTTTTTTTTATTAAAATTTGGATTTTCGGATCGAGTTCGGATTAGGAAAAAATCCGAACCAAAATCAAAATATTCACCCCTAATTTGGATCCTTACTCAAATTTCTCACCGTTACAAATGAAAGAAATGCCACTAAATAGTCTAAATTATAAAAACTGTGATTTTTTAAGGTATATTTTTACAATTACTTGGGCTATTGTCATGTCGTACTCAATTGAATTGACCTCTCCTCGATTTCGCACAAATCTACAAAAATATTCAAATTGGCACCGAATCTCACATCAATAATATACAATTAGATGCGGCTTTGTACGCATTAAATATCACATTCAGAATCGTACATTACACATTTAATATTACAGTGTGTCCATAAATGATTGCATGGAATATAGAGAAACACGTTAAATTTGAGATGTGGTTTTATTTAATAATGAAGGGGTGGCCGTTGGATCTGGATGGCAGTCATACGTGGCATACATCAACCTTGGGTGCTACTATTTGGTCGGAATTCCACTTGGAGTTTTAATGGGATGGGTATTTCATCAAGGAGTTATGGTATGATTTTATAAATATGCAATTTACATATACATTTAATCTCTACCGACGTTTATCTTAGTGAATATTACGAAATTAAATCATGTTCTAAATTTGATGAAATTTCAGTATCTATTATGTTTCGCATCATAAGTAGCTTTTTTTAAAGGAATTATAAGTTCCTTTTCACTAAAACTTAAACTCCATATTTATACTTTTTTATAAATATTACAGATCATCAGTAAGTGTTATTTGCAAAGTGATAAAATATATCTGGAAATTTTGTACTGGATTAATTTTTTCCTCTTTTATTGCAGGGCATATGGGCTGGTATGATTTTTGGTGGAACTGCAGTTCAGACAGTGATACTTGCCATTATTACAATAAGATGCGACTGGGAAAAAGAGGTAACAATTTTAATAACTGACCAACTTCCTGAACATATATAGTAGTTTCAGTGTCCCAATATATAATGATCAATCTTTTCTTTTCAAAATTAGGACTAACTTTTTGTTTAATTTTGCATTCAACCATCATATTTATGTAAAACTACAGAGATCTGAGTAGTTTATAATTAAGGTGCATGAAATGGTATATCTCTGACTTAAAAAGGACAAAAAGAAAAAACCAAATGTAACTTATCGTAAAATTCTTGGTGATGAGCACAATCTGATGATGGTGTTTCTAAATCCACAGGCGGCGAAGGCAACCATGCATGTGAACAAGTGGTCAGATTCCAGAAACACTGCATAAGCTGATAAAAGAGGGCACAACGCCAATTTTTTGAATATTTATCTTCTTTAAATACTTACAAAATTGCATCACAAGTGAGCAGAATTCAATTTTCTATATAATATAGAATATAAAGAATTCAGTGTGTTGGTCAGCAAATATTTTGACGGGTTGTGTGATTTTATTTAGATGCTATTATCATGGCCGTCTTTATCACATCAAGGCATTTATATATAACGGTTTTAATTTCAAATCCAACTATCTGGTCTGGAGAGTTGGATTTAGAAAACATTTGACCAAAAGGTCATTTATTTCAATTCTTTTTATAACTCTTAGTTATTATAAATAAATTGCTTAATTGAATCTCAATATATAGTGCAGTCATTTCTTTGAAAATTAATATGAGAATATTTAAGAATAAAAACAAAATACATAAGTTATTGTAGCTTGGATTGATAGTTTCAATAGTTCCAATTTATATCGAAGCATTTACTTTTCATGATTTGATAAATTTATAAAAACATAGAATTAAATATTTGAAGGATGAAATGGTCAAATAAATGCAAAATTGATCACTTCATCAAAATAAATGATGAATTATATTAAATTATTTTATCTATCTATCATATCCCTCAAAATAAACGCCCTCTTAATCAATAAGGTTTTGTCATTCATGTCCCAAATCTAGAAGTAACCCCTCTTTCAAATCCTCGACAGGTAAAATTCCTTTTAATATTTAGGAGAATTATATCACAGTCCTCGGTTTCCATTTCTTTTCCTTTCTGTCATTTATAACTGGTTATCGAAAACTTCCATAAAACATATAAGTATACCACATCCTCTCTCACATGATAATATTTTATTAATTTAATTTATATTAATAAAATATTATCATGTGAGAGAAGATGTAGTATACCTACATGTTCTACAGAATTTTCCCTGGTTATCATAGTTCATATTCATTTTTCTGACCCCTAAAAGTTTCAAACTATCAACAATTTGACCCCATAAACTGTGGTACAAAACTAAGCTTAATCCCCAAAAATAGCAATTTGAGCCAATACAAGCATACAACATCGCACAAAATCATTAAAAGGTGGTAACATCGATATCTGATCAACTTATTTGATAATTCAATGGAGCTGGCCCTTTGGCCAATAAAAGATCCCATTTTTAGCACAAAAAAGAATGATATTTATAAACGAATAAACTCATAAAGTCGAGCGAGTCGAGCTCAATTTGAAGGAAGCATACCAACCAAATCGAGCATAAATTCCTTTAGTTTCCATCCCACGCAACGAAAAATTGCTTTCCTGCTGCTGTGTTCGACGCCATACAGCTATGGCTTGCAACTCTACACACCATAAACAGTAGAAGCCGCACGCCAGTCCAAGAAACATCGCATAACTCCAACTACGCCTGCCTGACGAACAGCCTGCTCAAACACAATACATTGATTATATTCTAAAGGGCAAAATGAAAAGACTCCTATGAAGACATCCACATGGTGCGGACAAATGAAAGTGACAGTCATTATTAAGAAAAGTTATATTTATTATTTTATTTTCTAACTAGAATGAGACAATTATACTGAAGAAATGTGTCAATGTTAGATATGTCCGCATTGTGCGGATGACCTTACAGGAGTCCATCTCTGCCAGAGTATAGGAATCAAGTACAGTAGCTGAAAGGGATTCTTGAAGAAAATATTTACCAAGTTGTAGTTGGAGGTAGTTGTTGCGGACATTCCACTCAAAATCCCAATGCTTCGGTCATTCTTCAGCGTCCAGTAAGCCCATCCGAATGAAGCAGCATTGTACACCTCCAACTGGGCTTGTCCAAAATCTTGTAATCGGTCTGAGATCCATTCACATTCCACTCATTCACCCATTCCCTGCATTCCTACATCTCGCAATTATCTCGAACTAAAGTTAGCAATCTTGAAATGAAACAAGAGACTTACCGATGAAAACAAGTGGTCCATTTGCGCCATTCAGAGCCTGTAGTTGTGCTTCCCGGCTTTTGTATATATACTCGATGTTATCTATAGAGCTCATGTTGACAAAAAAAGTGTCGAACAGATTGTAGTAATGCAAGTCGATTACTGTCTTTGAATTGCCTAAGTTAGCTTGGTAGAGTTCCAACGGATCAGCATTGCCGATTCTTTGGCAAAATATGACATAAGCTGTGGATGAGTATTTCCTAACAGTCTTGTATCCTTGTTTATAATACGAAGTTATGGTGTCGAGTGGAACTGTGGCGGCAGATGGCTCGTTTAATAGCTCGATCCCCAGCAAGGAAGGATGATTCGCATACCTGCAATGAACCGAATCAAATAAGCATTTTAGACTTATAGTGATGCTCTATTCAAAGTGAGCCAAATAAGCACTCTACCTTGAAGCAAGAAAATCGATCACATTTAGAGTTTGTGAGATATAATCGGACGATGTGGGCCAGCCCGTCGTCCCATCTCTACTAGAACTGTGTTCCATCCCGTTCTGGGAGCCTGGTGCAGCATGAAGGTCAATTATGCACTTTATGTTGTACTCTCTGAACCAAAGTATGTACACAGGCGAAACATGAGAATTGAAGACTTTGGAGAGTCTATTTACAGCAACGTGATTGATTTAGGGAAATTAGGCTTACTGTGCCCAAGAAAATGCATTGTCGAGTGCTTGCAAACTTCCACCGATAAAAGGTGGTGGAGGATTAGGATCGTAAGCTATCCACCAGCCCACAGGTATTCTCACGGTATTGATTCCATGTCTAAAGAGAAATTGAAATCTTCTATAGTGATAAAATTGTTCCTGTGCTTCTGCAATGGCAAATTAATCATATATATACTGAAGGAAAAAATCATTTTAGATTGTATTAACAAATCAAATACTTAATTATCAGCTAACCTTGTAAATTTCTTCTGCCTTTTGACGTCCATAGCCATTAGCAAACTGGTAGTCTCCGTGCAAATTATTTGCTGAAATTATCAATTCAAATGTTGCGGCATTATCATCCCATCCGGGTGTCCCTGGATAGTCTGCTGTGAGCTGGTTGGTATTTGAAGCCTAAACAAATGGGTATAATACTATCATACTCTTTTGCTTCCTTGTAAAATTATAACTTCGTCGAAAACTATGTGAGTGCTTGAGGCTCAAATGCTAAATCTCCATGATAAGTTCAAAAAATCCAAACAAGTCCAATATTGTTATGTTTATGGTTTGAAATTCTCTCGTCATCTTTCATATAAACTAACTCGAACAATAACAGTAGTAACTATTACAATGAATTACGCAATCAGACTACTCCACATGGAGGATATCATACCTGTAAATAAGTTCCAGTCTTGAGTTTGATGTGAATCCGGTTGTCATTATTTCTTTCCAAGTAGAAAGTTTCTGTCTCAGATGGTAACTCTGCTGCAGCAGTAACATTGCCCCCATCACCATCACAGGTCAGAAACTGGCCTCCAGAGGTGCGGAATTGGAATATTGACTCGGAAACTCTCCATAACTGACGAGAAATAAGTTAAGTACACAAACTGCATCTTAAACAGGTTCACTGCATTCTTTTTTGTCAATTAAATACAGAAATTTAAAGGCCGCATCACGACGGACTCGAACTTGAGACCTTTGACCTCGGGCATTAACCACTCTACCACTAGGACAAAACACGCAAACAAGTTCACTGCATTATTAATCAGTTTATTTGTCGCAACCTATAGTCAACAACTTAAAAAATAATGATACCATGAAAAGAAAAAATCTTAAAGAGTTATGATCTATTTCAAAAAACTACTGATTCAACTTGGCAGGAAATCGCCTACATTTCAATTGTAGCATGATAAGATGAAATAGGTGGCGCATATTTACATTACGACTAATGCACTTCAAAGGAAATATATAGAGAAGCATGTCAGCATTTGAATGCTACTTCAACGTAATACATTTACGAATGAGAAATGTCTCCATGCTCAAATAGACAAGTTTTGGATATATAGAACAGTTTCAAAGCAATGCGGCCTTGATTCTAATCAAAATGCGAAGAAATCCTTCCTAGAGCTTAACCAACTAACCCGAAATGTCTCCCAAGCAAGAGGAACATCTCTGTCAACTGCGACGGCCCCTCCCCCGCCATTGTCAGCAGAAACGTATTTCTTCCCACTCACTGATTTAAGTTGGATCTCTGTTCCATCCTACAATGCAACAACCACAAACTAATAACCGCTATGCACCATTCAACATACAATAACACACACACACACACACACACACACACACTTACAAGCATGTCACTGTTGGGAATGTCATCAAACAGAGAAGGCTTAATCCAACCCTCAATCACCAACCATCCACCTAAATTTACTCCTCGTACTCTCGAATTACCATGCACTCCTCAACTTCATTCACAAATTCCACAAGATAAACGACAAATCACATTCAAAATTACCTTTTATAAGTAGCAAAACCCAAAAGAATGAAAAGAAGATCAAGAATGTAATAGGGTTGCAGAGATAACCTGAAAATCCAAGTGAAAATGAGAGGCCTACACACAGCAGAAACAAGAAACCCCATTTGCACAGAGCTATCTCCATCAACAAGACAAGGCTCAATTCTTGAAAAATGCACAACCCATCTGCAATACAAAGTGTTAGACGGAGAGTTGTCAACTTGAAGAGAGAGAGAGAGAGAGAGAAGGAATTCAGGTAATTCCTTGCTTAAAGCGCAAACGATACCCAAAGACTAGACGGTTATAAAATGGAGATCTCCATTGTACATGGGAATTTGGAAAGCTTAAAAAGGGCATTTTTACAAAGCTCAGGCAATCTTGAGTGAAGAACAAGACAAAACCCAACTGGTTTGTAAATTACACTTAGCAATATTATGTAGTTGAATATTGGTTACAATATCGTGAAAATTACTGATGAAATGATTAAAAATAACTATTACAAATGAGATGTCGAAGAAAACAAGAACTTATCGATAAGTCGCCAAGTTGAACTTGACTTACGCAAGAGGCGAAACGCCTCGGTAGTGCTCACGATTGGCGGCTCGTCCCCAAAGGTAACGACTTTCGTCTCATTGTAGTAGCACCACAAACAAGTCGAGCCCGTGAATGGACGAAACGAGAACCGAACTCGAAAACTAAGAACTATGAGCTAAGAATGCAAGTAGAATGCTTTGTTTTGCTAGAGAATAGAATGTTTTGCTTGTCTTAACTCAGAATGATGCACTATATATAGACTCAAGAGGGATGTTCTAAGGTCACAATTGATGACAAACATCAATATTCCATTAACTCTTAACATCAAGAGTTGGAAATGAAAGGCCAAAGGCGTGAACCTCATTCTAGCAATTCCCACCACAACCCATTAACTTCCAACAATCCCCACATGAGTGGAAATGCCATATAAATGCAAACGCAAAGTTCGGTCCTCAAGAGCGATATTGCATTTGGAAAGGTAGCTTGTGGCCTGAACCTTCCATAGTCGAAATTATCGAGCATACCGCGGCATAGTGGTTATTTCACCTGAACTAGTCCTCCATGGTGTATCTTGAGACAATAATATTGACACAATATCATCTCAATTTCCATCCGTTCTTACGTTTGTGTCCATTATGGCCTTGGAACACCTTTGGATTCACAAGTGTACCACTTGAAGCGGCCCCACTTCACACTTGCATAGGTGACTATTACAACCAAGTATTCGCTATACTTGACCTCCTGAGGTATCCAAGAGTCATTAAAGTTAAAACTTAACCTCACCACTTGCGGACTTACAAACACTCACATTTCTCGGAGAATAGGCATGTTTGAGTGTTTATCACACAGTTTTTATAACCGTTGTCCTTTTGAACCATGTTCTCGGACAATCCAATCATCATGGTTGGGTTTCCGCTATAATCATCCTTAAGATGTGGATTTAACACCATTCCTCTAACGGTTTAAACATTTGATCTCGATTAATGCTTTTGTCGTGGATCCGCTAGATTATCTATTGATTTTACATAATCAATAGTGATAACCCACTCGTGATCAAATGTCTCACGGTATTGTGTCGTCGACGAATATGTCGAGACTTCACAATTGTAATATATATTTTGTGCCCTTCCTATTGCGATTAACTATCACGGTGAATCAACACGAAGGCACGGGACTCGCCAGACATGGAATATCCTCGAGGAAATTTCTAAGCCATTCGGCTTCACCACCTTATCTAAAGCTATGAATTGATTCCATGGTAGACGCACTATACAAGATGTTTCTTGGACTTCCAAGATGACTCCACCTCCGATAGTGAACACGTATCCACTTGTGGAAAACGAGTCGATTGAGGCGGATATCCAATTAGCATCACTATACCCTTCAAGTACAATGGCTCACTAGA